>JADLZM010012691.1:111217-147982 GCA_018148995.1 Sinocyclocheilus maitianheensis | reverse complement strand
GGTCATACATACATACATTATATATCAGGTAATGTATCAATAAACATGGTGGACTGTTTTATTTAATTCAAATATTGTTTGCAATTTACTATAGGCCTACTGCTGGGTTAAATTAACCCAAAATGGGTTTTAAAATTAAAATCACACACAATATGACAATAGTAACAACACAGGCAACAGATAGCCTAATAAAAGATTCAAATTTATTACACCAGTTCAGAAAAAAAGCAAAGCAACTCCATACTTATACGGTTAAACCAAATTCTTTTGAAAAGCTTTTTAAGGATAGATTTTGTTCAATTTGTTCATGTTTTTCACCCACTGACTTAATGACTACTTGATTAACTATTAATGACTAGTTAAACTATTATGGGCAAACCATCACGCCAATAAACACTGAAAGTCAAGATTAAACTGTGTATTATAGCGAACTGACAGGATTTTACTGTCTTTGATTTACCGTTTTGATCCACGTCCTCAAGTACCATTTTGACTAACATAGTTCAGTTCCCGGTTTTACCGCTCATCAGTCACTGCTCAATGTTATGAGAACATACTCGGACAAAACCCTCCAGTTTTAAAAGAACACATTCCAGTCAGTTTCAAAAATCTCTCTCCTCTTCGTGTCGATTAGTTTTCTTGTATTTTCTACACATATTCCTGTCATGAGCGCCGCAAACACGGATAGACTCGTCTCATGCGCCATTCCAGCGGTTTCCAGTTCGCGCTCACCACATTCAGTGCTGCAGTTTTAAAGGAACACACTCCAGACAGTTTCAAAGTTGTCCCTCGTCTGTGCTTCAATTCGTTTTCTCCTATTTTCCACACATGTTCCCGTCTTAAGCAACGCAGTCACGGATTTCGTCGCACACAGAGCCGTTCACTCACGTGACTTGCTGCATGCCCTCATTCACGTCCTCCACATTCATAACCCAGCAACATCGGGTTATTACTGATATCAACCCAAATTGGGTCACATCAAGCCAGCTTCCTAACCCACAGTCTCAACCGAGCGTTTGGATTGAAACAATTACCAACGTGTTTTATATGTGTAGGCTATAAAAAAGTACACAGTGTATGTTTTTGCTTAATCTCTTGCAAATATAAGAGGTCATACATACCCTGTAATATTAGAATAGGTACCCCTTAGTTTCAAAATACTTACAATAGAAATAATTTGTAATTTTATAACATGGATTTCGTCAATGTCTTGCTCTGGAGGCAGTCATATGCAAATGAATTTGCCTGTGTGACGGCACAGATCCCACAATTTCCAAACAAGCCATTTTTGGAGCTTGGTTTAATAAACGCTTTGTTTACAAGGAGGAGGATATTTTAAGCTATGAAACTTGCTAAATGTTTTAAGGATATAAAAACCTATTTTATGTCAAAAGATCAAGAACAATTTGATTTCACATGTCATGAACTCTTTAATACGTCACCAAGAAACCGAAGGTTGACAGCTGAATATGACATTATACAGAAATACATAAAATATCTGAAGAGGATGACAAAACCACTTAATTAGTAAAATGTATTTGTACAATTTAAGCTTTTAAGCTTGATTAGCACATAATAAATAATTTACAATTTACCCAATTTACAAAGGAAGTCTATTTAAATAACTTCATGTTGCTCCACTTACTGCTTTCTCTGAAGTGTTCCTGTGTAGTGGCTAGCAATGGCAAGGTCAGGGGTTTGATTGCAGCATTCACTTACAGTACCTGACCACTAAGTGATTATTCTAAAACAGACCACACTTGTATGTCACATAACAATGATGAAAAAAATCTGAATGAACAGGAAACTTTAATACAAATATTTAGATGCCATTTGACTAATCATACTAGAGTTGCAGGAAAATTACATCATGACATGGCTGGTTGGCAACATAATAGTGTTCACAATCCCAAACCCTTTACTGACTACCATCAAGGCAGCTGATCAACTTAAAAATTGCCTGAATTGAACATGGCAATGCAATGAACATGCAAGCTAAACATGGCATTGAAAATACTTATCTGAAAGTGCATATACATATTTGCCATCATTTCTGCTCTCTGTGACTGACAGTCATCACATCATTTTTGTTTGAATGTGTTCCCACACTCTCTCTTTCTCTGCTCCAGCTCTTTCTTTGACAGGAATTGAATTCAGTCCCATAAGCATATAATATAGGCAAACTCTTTCATCTGGAAACCCTCTGGAAAATGATTTTATAATGCAGAATCTGGTATTCTGCCTTGTATTCCACGACTGCCTCGGCACAAGCAATAAATAAAGGTTTTAGGGGTTGCTGGTGTCAGGTTCATGAAAGGACACCTAAAACCGGTACACAAGAGACCTAGAGAGAGCCATCCGTACATCAGGTTCATCGGGACACATAGTCATCATGATATTTCACAATATTAGTAAAGAATATAAGTCATATAAGTCCTCACAAATATACAGTATAGCCAAATCTCTGTGTGACATGATTTTGTGCGCACAAAATGGGTAAAAAATGAAAATATTATACAGTCACAATCCTCAAATTTAGAGAAAAAAAGTCTAATATTTGGAGGAGAATGTTCATAATTGTTAATGTCTTTTATAGAAGTAGCACTTGTGCCACTCAATTAGTTCACTGGGACTTGTGATTTAATATAATTTAAAATGATCTTATTTTTATTATTTTTGTTCATTAATCCTAGTACTGCAACTTTGCTATTTAAAACATTAAAAAAAAAAANTTGATTACTTGAAACCTACACATCAGCTTTCAACGTTCCTGTAAAGCCTCTTTCAGTAATTCCATACTTTCCTCTTTAGCAGTTTTAAAGCCTCTCTCGTTCTCTGACTGTAAGAGAGACAGGCTGATTGCTGAGAGCTGAGAGAGAAAGAGTTTTAAAATCTCTCTTATCGGCTCAATGTGCTCGGTTACCAACTTGAAGGATTTCCAGAAAGTTAAATGACTTCTACAAATTTACAGCCTTTGTTTATCTGAAACACACTCACATACAAATACGGACAAACCTGGGTTGTAAAAAGAAAAAATGGTGAAAGCAGCTAAAACTGAAAATTAAAAATTTATAGCGAAAATGTTCCGAATACAAGGTTAGATATTTTTTTCTAAATTAGAATCAGTGTTTACATTTAAATAAGTGATTTCATAGCACAGATGTTTAAACACCATCCATATGCTGTTAAGAAGTGGACCTGTTATTGTATTGTTTATATTGCATTTTTACACAATAGTGTGGGTGATTTCACTGGGGAAATAAGATATTGACATAAACAGAAGTCATCTACTTGGTAGGGCAACACTGATAAATGTGATTTCAATAATTCACAATGCATAATTGATAGCAGACAATTTGCTCTCTCTCTCGCTACTCTCATAAAGCTTAATAATTCATACAATTCTGTGGAATAAATTATACAAAAATGTTTTGAAACCCACAAGGATCATGCCTTGTTGGGAGTTGGAACTACTGAACTCTAAATTGTGTTTTTCATGAACATCATAAGCCTTAAGTTGGTGAGAATTAATCAGTAGGGCACATAAGCATATTCCTTCCAAAACTCATGCTGTGGTACAGCAAGTACAAGAGCAAATGATCAGCCTCACAAGGAAATAGAGTGCTTAATAATAATAATAATAATAATAATAATAATAACGATGATGATAATAATAATAATAATAATAATAATAATAATAATAATACTGCATTACAATATCTGAGAGGTTAGTTTCTTTATGTAATGTAATTTATGTAATTAATGTATTTTTTTTTTTTTAATCTAGCTTTAAAACAGGACCCAGCGTGTACGAGTTCGATGCATTGTTGGAGAAACTAACCAACTTCTCATGTCTGTTTCCACAAACTGTGCAAATAATCAAACTAAGAATTTCGTTTAAGTGTCTGACTTGACCAGAACAAATTTCAGATAGTCTACTATCGATATACTTCAATAAACTACTACAACACAGGCATATTACACGTTCTAAAAGTTACAAAGCTCCAAAGGTCTTACATAACAGGAATGATCCAAATGGAAGCTGGCCTGTATGTCAGGATTAAATGCTTTTGCACAGATGCAAGAGAAATTTCCTGTCAATATCCATCCCTGCCATACACTAAAACAACTCTGTCTTCTCCACAGATCGGAAGCAACACAAGGCGTTCTAAACACTGACTTTGAAGCACATACTCGCTTCGACCTTTCAGTCTTGGCGGCTTCCCGAGACTTATATACTTCCCCGGAGTGCACTTGAGGCTCTGGCCTCCCTGAACCATCCAGGTGTGCACTCAGGCTCAAGAAAAGAGAGGACCAGTTCAATTTGGATCTCAGCCCAAAACTTCACTATACCGTTTTCTTTGAAAACAGCCCCAATACATGCGTCATAATCACCTTTATAATCCCAGAAGGTCAGGAGAAGTTCACTTCATTCTAAAAGTCTGAGCTACTCTTTGACAGATAGTGCCACGAAGTCTAATTGAGGGCTGAAATATTTTAATCTTTTTTATCTTGTACAAAGAGTCAAAAACATGTTTGATCAGAACCGAGGGCATCACACTTTAAAGTCTTTTTTTTTTATTAGAGAAGGTGAGCAGCAACTTAAATAGATGTGAAGGAATAGATACTGGTCTTTGCTGTTTTGGTGGCAGTGAAGTTCATAAATCTAGATGAGGACAAACTAAAAAATGACATTAGTATACAAAAATTCTGTTTCTTTTTTTAGTTTTGCAGACATTAAAGCAACACTACACAGCTTTCAGACCCGATTTAACTGTTACTTTCTTTGACTCTAGCTAGAGTAGTAGTGGATGTTGTCTATATGTTTTATAGATGATTATTTTACAATTTAGATACAAAATTAGTAGATTTTAGTGCATATTGTAGATGAAGCTATACAATGCAAAAATAAAATAAAACAAAATAAATTAATTGAAAACATTAAAACTAAATGTTCTCAAAAAGCAAATGTACACAATTTACTTGTTCTATGGATGTTTAAATATTTCTTGTAGAAAACAAGAAATTAATATTAATTAGAACTGTTTTGTGTGTGTGTGTGTCATTAAACATGCTACTGTGATTAATAACTGACATTCTTCCATTGTTCTGCACATAAATAGATTGGATTAGAAAAAAACACTCTTCTCATTTTCTCTTTCTTGTTATTCTTTTTCTTTTATCCCCCCAGACTGAAGTGTTTAATGCCGTCCATCTCACTTCAGTGCTTGGCAGACCATCTGTGCATCATCCAAGACATCAATAATTTTTTTTGCTTTCTGTTTTTCTGGCTATCTTCGTGTCTAAGTGGACACAGCAAACCCATAATAAAAAGCTCCATCTGTGTTATCACAGCAACCATTTCACATCGTGCACTGTTTTTTCAATACTCTACAGAAAACAGCACAACCTTAAACAGATATTTATTTGTGATGCCTTAAAAGGACACAGTGTGGGGAAAAGGTTGTTCAAGCTGGTTACTGGAAGGATGTCAGTTTGATTCCTTCAAGCAGATTTTGTGGTTGTCATTGTATCCTCTGAACATAGCCATTGTGTCCTTGAGCAAGGCAGTTAACCCCTAATCGCTCCACAATTATCTGTGAAATAAGTGTACTGTAAGTCCCTCTGGATAAAAGAATCTGCTAAATGACAACTCAAGAGAAGAAAAAGAAGACAAATAGAAAAGACACAAAAAGATCCATTCAATGATGATGTCAGTCTATTAAGAGTTGAAAGAAAAACAAAATGTTCATTGCTTTACAAGCACACTCTTCTTTAACATCTTAAAGGGATAGTTTACCCAAAAATGACAATTCTGTCATTTACTCATCCTCATGCTGTTTCAAATCTGTATGAGTTTCTTTCTTCTGTGGAACATACAAGGAGACATGTTGAAGAATGTTGGTAACCAGCAAACAGTTGATGGTGCCCATTGACTTCCAAAGTAACTATTTGGTTAGACACCTTTCATACAGGTTTGGAACAACCTGAGGGTGAGTAAATGATGAGACAATTTTCCTTTTCAATTTTCAATCACTTTAATAGTAATCATCAACCGCCCACTGTGTGCCACTGAGATATAAATTAAATCTGTCATTGTCAATAAAACCATCACTCAAACTCAGCATCATTTTCTTTTTTGCTCTCTCATACACATAACCATAAACAAACACAGCCCTCACTACACAACATCACATGCTCAAGTCAATAATTTCCTGCTAAGTGTCAACGTGTAGACTAAAATCAAAATACATTGTTATCTGTATATGTGTCTATATCGATTGAAATCTGTATTCATTGTTTTAGGGTCAAATTATTAAAGGCCTTGTAACACTCTTTAACCATGGTATTTATGTAAATCCTGCTTGACAGTTGTATTTGAAAGGGGAAAATGGTAAATTATTGTTTGTCTATGTTAAAAGTGATCGCTGTCAGTGGTATATGTAATTAGCCAGCACTGATCTCCTCCTATCGGGCCGTATCTGATTTCTATCAACAGTCCTCTCTATACGTTTATATCCCTGCCTTTGCTTTGAACTGCTAGTAAAAAGCTGTGGGCACTCTAGTCTCAGCCTTAGACGTCACGCCAACGGACCATTGGCTGAAAGTCTGATGCATACGGCACACAAAAGTGGAAACACTTCAGGAGTTTCGAAGTCGGCATCGGATTGGTTGAACTATACAGGATTTCCAGGAGACGTGTGTGTCGCGTTCTTTAACGTTCCGCCTGGAAACAAAGATGCCGTGGCGCCAAACCCCTTCACGAAAGAAGAAAGCCGCCGTGTTTATAACTGTGACGACAAGCGCTTATCAGGATCAACGAAATGCTGGATTCTCAAAAGTAAGTGAAATATTTCGTTCACGGCATAGAATCTTTCAAATACGTCCGAGAGTTTTACACACCAGTCTGTTATTGTAGCAACATTTCCACGCCCCGAAACGTGACGCTGAAACGAAACGAACTGTGATTGGTTGTTTGACATGTCGGTCATACGGCCTCATGGGCCGGGCCTTGGCCAATGAAAGCTGCCATGGATTCCAGACCTTCAGCCGTCAGTCTGAAGGTCTGGCTACGCGAGACTATGGGAACTCTAGAGAGTCTGCATGCTAGCATATGTGTGTGTGTGTGTGTGTGTGTGTTGTGTGAAGTGTGGTCAACGATGAAGAAGAGAAATTAATATCTTTCAGCACTGTCGGTATTAGACACCACTTTTAGAGCCCTTTGAGGGAACCCAGGTGCAGAGACCATGTGCTCCTTGCTCACACATTAATACGGTTTCTAGGAACAGAGTGGAGATTACAAAGAATAATTCGGCTAAAAATGAAAAATCTGTCATTATTTATTGACTCATGTCATTCCAAACTCGCACAACTTTATAAAGGTACATTTTTGAAGCATCATTAAATATAAACATCCTGGTTGCTCTTTTCCATAAAAATGGCATTAAACGGCATTGGCTCTTGCATGTTAAACTTGACACAACACTAGTGGAAGCACATGGCTTCAGAAAACTTTAAATATACAACACGAATAATTTGGACCACTTTTATGGTGCTTTTTTTGGCATTTGACAATTTAAGTACATGCCTCATGAAAAAAAAACCCAGGTTTGGAACAACATGGGTAAGTAAATAGTGACAGAATTTGGTTACATTTTATTTTAAGATGTTCATATTACAGTGTAATTATTAATTTAAGTATTGAATAATATTAATTAACATGTACTTACTGAAGGTTTAGGATTAGGGTTAGTTGCATGTAATTATGCTTAATTTATTTCTATTACTAAAGTAAGTACATGTTTACCAAGGATAATATAAAATTAAGTGTTACATAGATTTTTTTTCTCAATAATGCCTGTATAAACATAAATGTTCTCATTTGAAGAGTCTGTTAATATTATTTATGGCCAAAATATACCATTGAATTCAGCCACCAGGCAAACGGACTTCTTTTTGCATGAAAAATGAAAGTAAAAATGCTATATGAGTTTGACTTTCATTTTGCATACAAAAAGAAATCAAGTTTGCCTGGTGAGTGGCTGAAATCAATGCATCCACCTGATTATTTACAGAGTTTCATTTGGGCTTGCCAATACGCATATAATATAGGCTGTTTCAGTTAAATATAAGCTGATTTGATCAATTGTCACATTTAAAAAAAACAACAACAACAAAAAAACAGCTCAATTCCAAGATCAAATTTAGAAAGCTGTGTTTTTTAATTCCAGTCATCATGAAAAAAAAATTGGCGGCTGAGGTCATTACAGAGAGCCCATTTATTTTTGATAATTGAGCCTCAGCAGAGATGTGCATTACCTATTGCTATTGATCAGAATGAGACTTGCAGACATGAACACATTAATGAATCATCTTCTGACATCTTTTTAATCAGTACATAAACTTGTACTGGACTGTCATTGTGGCATCTGTCTGAGGAGAGACACTCAATGAAAGAATTGTTACACACTTTTAGTCATCACCTTAAATTAATAACTCACCCACAAATTTGTCATCATTACTCTCCCTCGTATTGTTCCAAACCTATATAGTTTCTACAGAACACAAAATATATTTCTAAGAATGTCTAATGGTTTTTTTGTCCACACAATCAAAGTAAATTTGGTTTATTGTTAATTTTTATGCTTGAGAATGGTCAGCTCTCAGCAGGTCAAAGGTAAAAAAAAAAGTTGTTTTATAATAAATATTCAAGAAAGTTTGAGAATAATATTAAAAATTAAATATTCATTAGATTCATGAGCATATACACTGATTAAATATTGAACAATTCCTCAAACTTGGTTTATGTGAATAAGTAGAGGTAGGCCTCATTTGCTGTGCACTAAATGTGAAAAGCCAATATAACCAATACGACTTCTGAGAGAACTCATAATACAGTCATACATAATTCACGTGAACAATGATATATGCAACAAACTCTGCTAACAAGTAATGAGTGCAAAACATCTTGACACAAATCATATCGTACAGCAAAAATCTGATCTTCTAGACATCATCAAGCATTTATCCATTACTCTATGTATCAAAATTCATTTTAATAACAGATTTAGAATAACATATCAAATGATGCATCTCAGTTCATATGAGTTAACAAGCCTCTGTGGTATAAACAGATATTATATTTACATAGATCACATACATTAAATATAATATTATTTGATATGCATTGAAAGACTCAAAACATTACACAATCCTCATGCCTTGAAACGCTTTTTGTTGTTGCAGTTAAATAATAGACGATATGTATACATGAAGGCAGAGGTGGACAATATTGATCCTGCAATAGTTCAGTATTCAACGCTCTGGTAAACAGTCCCAACGGAGATCTAGTCATCTCATGAATTTGTATGATTGAATTCCCTGTGTGATAACATTGATCTGTTATATTAGATGGACTACAGCCTGAGTAATCTAATGTAGAGGCGAGGCTTGACAGGTGGAAATGCAAGATAATTCTAATCTTTTCTTCTGTTAACAATGGCTGTAAGCTATTTTAATTCTGATGGCAGTATTTACAAGAGAAAGGAATGGGGAGGAATACACACTGGGTTGTGTACTTCTGTTTTAAAGTGTAAATACTTTCTGCTCACGTATGGGCACACTGTAAAAATGAATAAGAGTATGTTTTAAAATAAAATCCTATTTAGGCTTTTATACAAATTTCATGTTTAATTCAATGTTTTATTTGCTGTTTCTTTGTAATTGTTTATGAAATTTACTAGAAATTTCTGAGTGAAAATTGTTTCTACACCATTTTTTCAGAGCAATTTTTTTTACATTAACACATTCGATTTTTTTTAATTGCTTGAAAATTTGTTAAACTATTTATTTCTTGAAATTTTGTGATTTTTTTCATTTAGATTAATAAATGTGCATCATCTGGGTCAAATTGGACCCTTACACAATAAAAAAGATGATAATTACATTTCTCACATATTTTTTTATTTTTTAGTCTCTGATTTGTATTAATATATATGTATATATATACACACACACACACCATATATTTTATTTTATTTACGTAATCTAAATTACATCGTTTTTGACATGCTTCTTGTTTAAACTCCACCCACATCTGAATACAGATTCCAGTCGATATAGACACATATTAAGTCATATCAATAACAAGTCACAAAAAGCCGTGCAATAGTGGTTTTATATGGACAGAGCTGCATGTTGCTGAGATAGTGGTATTGTTTCTTACAACTGGATGGAACAATTCTACCATTAAAAAAAAAGTGACATATTTTCCCACTTTTTGCAGCATCTTGTAACCGTCAGATCCTCACATGCGCAAACACATCAATTCTGTTTACGGCTTGATGATATTCTAATTGAACAGATCATTCAGTACAGTAATCAAGCAACATTTGCTAAATGTAGTAATCAAAACCATCCTGTGACATTTAGCTAATTGGACGGAAATTTGTGTTCAATAAACACAGTGAGTAAGCAAAAAAGACAGAGAACAAATTACTGGTGAAGTTCATGGTTTAACATTTGAGGGCCTTAGCATTTGACTGGATGATGGATGGAGTTCGATTCCAGAGCTCACTGAAGTGTCTGTTTAAATAAGTGTGGGGAAGTAAGTAGTTTTTAATAATGCCAAGTGATGTGGGATTACATCTACAGAGCAGCGAAACTCAAAGGTGAATGTATGTGTAGGCTACATGTATGACTAATAAGTGACATGTTTCTTTCACATGGTTTTCTTAAAACAAATGCAAAAATTATGTAAATGTTTTAGAGGCACTCAGGGGTGGACCTGAATTTAACCTTTCATTTCTTTTCATGTAGCAACACTTTCTTAACCAAATCTACAGTGCACTTTTTTTCTACAGGGAAAATCCCTCTTGGGTTACCTGGGGTTAAGTGCTTTATTCAAGGACACAAATGTGGTGGCTCATAACGTCCCCTTTTGGGATTTGAACCCATTTTTGGATTACTAGCACAGATCATTAACCACTTAGCCATACCACCTCCCAAAACCTCCTTGCTTTTTCATCCTCAGGAGAATGGAGTCTCTTAGACCAGCATATTTTGAGTTTTAGATGGAAATCTTCACAATTAGATTCTCATATGCTGGAATCCTCATCAGACTTTCTTAGCCAACACATTTCACCGTGCAGGAACATAATAATGAGGACTAAATTTACTTACAATCTGACAGGTTTGACTAGTAAATAGCATTAGTATACTGGTTTATGAGCTAGATTACAATCAGACCAGCATAAACTAGCATAGACATGATGTGTGGGGAAACAAGATACAGTGGCTACAAAATTTGTTCTAAGGACTTATTCGTTTGTTTTCTAATCATGGCCGTGTTGCACTAATTTGTTCCCTCATTTTAGTGAAATTGTGGCAAAACATTTTGACAAAAAAGCACCATAAAAGAATTACAAACACCATGGTTCATAAGTGTCTAAATTTGAGAACTGGATCAGTCTGATTTGTCAACAAAATTTTCAAAGGGCGATCACACTGCACTTTTAGTTTCCAATGACTTCCAGTCTTACTTATTCAAATGCAGACTCTAGCACAAACTCATGTGGGTTTTGTTGCATTCCAAATTTCAAGTTTGATGAACTCTGACCTGTGAATTCATATCACATGACCACGTGTGGCCATAACTTAACTAAATAAAAATGAGGGAACAAATTAGTATTGGTCATGATTTACCTAAAATAAGAGAACAAATGAATTAAAAATGGTCATGACTGAACTAAAATGAGGGAACAACTATATTTACATGTATTTCATGTGCTAGCTCTGCACTTTTTCTTTCAAGATTTTTAGCTTTATTTTACTTAAAGTTTGTAGTAAAAAAGAAAAGATAATTTTATATTTAAAATAAATATAAATACAGCCATCCACACATAGAAGCCCCACTCACATCCATATACAGATCATTTTGTCATTCCTTGCTGCACACCTCAGCCAGACAAAAAAACAAAGACAATAAGTTGATTCCTTTACAAACTTCACTTTCCAGATGGAAACAAGACATCAGGGGAGATAGTCAGGACAAAACCAGAAGGTGAGTTCAATCCATCTGTCTTTTCCCCAAAGCCCTGCTGCTCTCTCACACACACACAAACACCAGAACTGACATGCACTGACACCACCGGGTAACAGACACACTGAAATGATATGATGTCTGAAATAAGATTCATGCAACATGTTCTCAGACACTGCAAGCATGACCTCACAGAGGGTCAACACCCAAACAGTAGTCAAGGTGTTCAGTAATTCATCACTGTCTCTGTGTGATAGACTCAGTCTGAACTCTTGCCTCTGCAGCTGGTCTGAGCAAAACAAGTCTTAGGCCCAATCCCAATTCTATTTTATACCCCTTCCCCTTGCCCCTTGAAACAGAGTGTCAAGGGGTAGGGCTGAAAATATTCCCCAAAGAAATGGGACACCTCTACTACACCGTTACATGTCATCATACGTCGTCGCTAGCTCCTATATCAAAGAAAATGTATTTATGTTGTCAAATCAGCGGGTATGAATAAAATATGTTGTGGAACTATCGTGCGGTCAATAACATTAGCGAACTGTTATCATAGTGATTTTTTGCAAACGTTTCTTCGGAGAACATAACCGTACATATGAACACAGGATTGAATGCAACATAAAACAAATGATTGTTTGTTATTAAAATCCTTATATATGCCAAAAACGACTTACTTTTATGGGTCTGTCTGCTTGCTCGAGCAGCCATATTGCCATATGCGGGGACATTTATCATACCCCTTCGTTTGAAGTGTGGTCCCGAAAAATCTTCATTTGAAGGGCTATCTGGCCCTTCCCCCTACCCCTCCAGCCAAAAGAGAATTGAGACACCCCTACCCCTTCACGTGAACACGCGAAACAAAGGGGAAGGGGAAAGTGAAGGGGTAAGGGGTAGAATTGGGATTGGGCCTTAGTGTAGCATGAGGTCTCATTGTGGTCAGCCTGAAGATAGTCTTGAATAATTGGTCTATCAGTTGAGTGGGGACGTTTATGAATGCAATGGATAACTGATCCTAGAACGGCGAAGTTTGTCTTAGTTTGCGGTGACCTCCAGTTGTCCCTTAGAAAAGCCCAACAGTATAAGAACCACAAAGTAAAAGGATAGCCTAGATCTGTTCTGGGACCTGCAGTGATTTGAATTAGAATTAGAAGTGTGTGTGCGTGCTGGGGCACTACAGGGAAGGTAGAAGTTGTGATTTAGAGATGTTCTCCCCTCATTCTCTCGCACTGCAATCATGACATTCTTTGCATCAAGACTGAAAAAAAAATCCTAATTATCTTTCTCATTGTAAATCCTCCTGCATCTCTTCCTCACCATATCGGTGAAAATTTCATTTTATTCAATGGACGGTTCACGAAAGGTAAGGATATTCAAATGTGACCTGCTACAGTGGCAAACAAGAATTAGGGCCATATTTACTAACAGCTTGTGCAAGTACAAAACCTCTTTTGGCGTTAAAAATCTACTGTCTGGATTTGCAAAAAATGTCTTAAACCAGACACTAACGCACATATTATACAAGCTAAATATATATAATGAATATTACAACAAAAAAAAAAAGGTTGAGAGAACTTACCCATTGTTTGAAATGGTTCTTTTGTCTGCCTTCAAGTCGAAAAACAGCACATTCTACAGTATATCGAAATCTGAAATGACACGATCTGAGCTGTTTTCTTGGTTGTGTTTGTTGTTTACCATTTATATGCGAATGTTGTACACAACCCATGTTATACAAACTTTCAAGTCTATCAAGTTAATGACCAATTTCTACAAACAAATTTATAATCGTCTTTATAATGAAATGCTCACCTTGCTTTGGAGTCGCTGCTACACTCTACAAACACTTCCGGCGCGAATACTTTCGCAAGTTTGCAGCTGCAGTAACGCTGTAGTTACGCTCACATGAAGCTCACGCTTGCGGTGTGAGTTCTTGGTAGATTGTGTTGGTCATTATGGAAATGATCTGTCTGCGTCTGTGTTCTTTAATGTGTGCAGTGTCAGTAGATCAAGGTTAAGGCTAGATGTGATACAGCTAAAGCATGCGCACATCAACACTGCATGATTTATGTCATGCTGAACAACAGTAATTACTGTATTTGCATTATTGAAAGGGGTAGCTTTAGGGTTGGGGTAGGTGTTGACGCAAATAAAACACGATCAAATAGGTAGCACATTTGATTTACTGTTACTTTCCGGCAGTCGCTATATCCCTTCTAGCCACAACCGTAGATCAACCTCAGAACTTTCCACTCCCAGCAGCGCTTTTATGGGATAGCTCTGGGGTGTCGTGGGGGTGGAGGTCTAGAGATTGGCAAGGTGAGGGGGCACAGGGACCAAAGTGGCCAGGCCGCTCTTGGCGCCGACACTACTACTCCATTTTACTGCAACTCTGCACTTAACTTTGCACTTAACTAGTTTCCTTAACTAGGTACTGTTTTGTATGTGCACTAACAGTATATAAAGCACCAACCAACGAAATATATCAGTTTGTGAGAAATTCCAATTCTGGTTGGGGATTTCAGCTTCCTGAGAGTGGTGAAAGACTTTGATCCACTGACTCAAAGTTTCAGTTTTCTAAATCGACAGAGTCTTACGTGCCCAGAAGAGCTTGTTTAACACACCCAGATAAACAGTCCTCTTAGAGAGGGGTAGTTCTCCCCAAAATTACAATTTTGTCATCATTTGCACATGCTTTATTTCATTTAGGACCCACATGATGCAAAAGATAAATAAATTGATAAATATAATGGGCACTCTTTTTCATATAATGCAGTGGTTCTCAAAACCGTTCCCCATTCATTGTTTTCATTCGGAAAACACTGCACCATCATAACACACAGTAGCCTGGGACTAATTAAACTTAATAAAAATGCTGGAACCTCAACTTTTTTATTTAAACTTCTCCAAGTGCTGAAGTGATGCTAAGTGATTCTTGGGTAAATTTCCCTCTCCTCCCCATCACTGTGAAATGATGTATTGATGTTCCCTGATTCCCAATGCTGTTTGCAGTGCCCTTCGAGCTGAACATGTGCGTTCCTTTCGGACAGGAATCTCACTTAAGATTGCGGAATACCCTGTGAAGTCCACTTTGCAGGGCACTTACATTCAAATGGAACACATCTCCGACCTGTGTGTATAAGATAATAGAGATATACAAAATGTGGACCATAAAAGTATGATTAATACTTCTATTAATCATTGTTCATATGAAGTTTCTAAACCTAGGAACGGGAACAGTCTGATTCATCAACAGATCTTCTTCAAAACAGAGCATCATGATTTTTTTATGCAATGTTGGACATACTGTATATCAGGGTATTAGCATATTTTAAGATGCTGTTCCAAAATATAAAAGATTAACTTATATAAATGTACATCAATATCAGTATCTATGTTCTACTCCATTTTCTTGAACTCTAGTTTTTAAACACAAGAAGTCATTTTGTCAACAGCCTTGTAAAAACATTTACTATATTAATCAACTGGTTTAACACTTGGGTTGTGTATGTAAGAGGCTATTAGTGATTTAATTATTTCAGTATTGTCCCTTCAAATACATTCCGAATTTAACCGCACAATTAGACTCTCATTCAACAATACAGCAATCAATTTGCTATTTGTACCTTCAGATATAATTAGAGACTAAATGCACAAATCTCTTTGACCTTGTGGAATTAAAGCCGATTTAAAGCAAGGTGAAGTCACATGCTTATGGATTTCATTCACATGGTGTTTACTGCACAGAACAGCATGAAAAAGCACAGAAATATATTCTGTGCTGATATGCCAAGAGCAAGACGTGATCTATATGAACACGAAATAAAAACATGTTATGATTCATAAGTGCTGCATTTAACCTTTAGAAATCATAGCGGTGCAGACACGCACCTGTGCTTTGAATGATAATGATGTATTAGAAATTAAAAACACACCACACATTCAAACACACCATGATGGTAGCCCATAAAAACATATTTCTTCAAGTAATCGTCTCGTTCCTCATGGGCAGTGAAGGGCATCATAGGTAGAGAAGTTGGTGTCATGAGATAGGAGCCTGCAGTGCACAGAATCAAAACTTGGTAAATATTTGAAATACAACAAGTCTAGACTGCAGTCAATTTAAGCCTTTGGATTGCGCAATTGTGTTCCTCTTCATGAAACATGTTTTTATTACATTCTAGCACATCATTGACCTTAGAGGGAAATGCCTCCTACGTTTTACATTTACATTTATGTTCTTAGCAGAACGTAGCAAAAATTAGTTGTAATTTCTCACTGCTTGAGCAATAACTGTCAGAAGAGGTGTGTGTGAATGTTTTATGCTTTGTCATTTTACAGTTATTTTTTTCTATGTCTTGAGCACATGCTAGTCCGACAAGCTGAAGTCACATTTTCAGGGCATCAATAGCTGTAGGTAATTGCTGAAGCTGAGGTGAACGGACTCCACACATTCACTTTATGACACTGAGACCAGTTTGCTAAATTGCTAAAAAGTAAAATGAACAAGTTAGCTACAATCTGGATTTTTAGTTTGACTACTATATACAATATCTGAAAGGACCAATGAGGTTCGGCCTTGTAGTGTGCACTTAATCGTGTTTTGTGTCACATTCCTTTTTCATTAGCAAAGTGTTTTAGCATGGAGCTTTACTCAAGTATGTTTTATAACGCCAAATAATTTATGACTTCAAGGTTGAATATCATTCTTCTCTACAATTATCCTAAGCATATTGGCTATTAAAATATGAATTATGTGTGTATAAATCAATGTGATGGTTATGTTTCCACATACAGGCTGTACACAGTGTATAAAGAATAGCTGAATATGTAAATGCATAAATAAATGAACATAATTTGTGCTGACGGACGGACGGATGGACAGACAGACAGAAAACAGCAAACAAGCCCTTGTGTAATGAAAATTTGGAGCTCTGTTTCACAGATGTTCATTACTGCAGACATTTGTCCACTCTCGTATAAATGTGTTTATTAATTAAAATACTTCTGTGTGTGGAGTGTTTGAGACTAAATGATTAAAAAGCGTGAGCATATGGTTCAGTAATTAAGATATGTGGTCTCTCTCTCTCTCTACTGCCCAACTATCAGGTGTAAATGGAAGTGATTTGAAAGCCAGGTGTCCACTGGTTCGTTCTAAAACATTACATTTCAAAACTTCTGCACATTCTCATGCAGTATTACCGTTTAGAGATCAGGGATGGGCTCTTAATTTTTCTCTTTTAATTTGCTGCACATCTGGACATGTTTATTTTCCATGTGTGACTAGCAGGAAAAAAATGGGTTACACTTTATTTCGATAGTCCACTTTAGACATTCTACTAACTATAAGTAACTTTGTAACTACATGTCAACTACATGTCAACTAATTCGCATTATTTTGCAACTACATGTCTACTAACTCTCAGAGTAGACTGTCAGGGTAGGTTTAGGGTTAGTAGAATGTTGACAAAGAAAGTGTTAGAAGATATTAAGCAAATAGTCTACTAATACTCTACTAACTGCCAGTTGACATGTAGTTGCAAAGTTATGTACTGTTAATAGAATGTCTAAAGTGGACTATCGAAATAAAGTGTTACCAAAAAATGAATATTTTAGACACACATGCACATCAGTATGAGAAAGCCAGTCAAAAGTGCACTTATGTGTATCTGCATACAAGTGCATGATGGATTTTGGACTTGGACATGGTTGAATGTGTTCATATTAGCAGGGACGCCTTTAAAAGCGGTTTAGGGCAGACTGTACATTCAGACTGGTGGAAACGAAGATTTGGTTTGCATCATTAGAAACTGGCAGCACGGTTTCAATGACCCTGTTACTGGCTAACGTGAAATTGATTTCCATGATAATTATTTAGAAATTCTACTGATTTTGTGAAAACAAGGAAATGTCTAATAAAATCATAGAAAAAAAATATTTGTAATTATTTATGTCTATTATATAGATTTGCCTGAAGGATACAAGTCTATCTGGTTAAGAAATACAAAAAAATATATATTAGAAAGCCATAATAAGTGCAAATAATAGAATGCAAATAACCATATAATCATGCATAGCTATGGCAAATGAATGAATGAATGAATGAGTGAATAAATAAGTATTACCACAATTACCACAAATGTTATTTAAATTATTATATAATATAATGCTTTATAAAATGTACTGTGTTTTGAGTGTATGTGGACACTGGTAGCAAAAGTAAGACAGATGAAAAGCAAGATCTTTGTATATAATGAGTGAAAATGCAAGTATGAAGGGCAGCACGTCTTATATATTCTTAATGTGCACATATCTGGCTCTTTGCACATCTATATAATCTCTGCACACACTGCAGCTGAGATCAGAATGACCCTTGACCTTTGTTCAGATCATATGAGCAGTAAGGCTAGTCTGCAATCATTCAATCCTCTTCCAGGAAGAGATGATGGGGATGATGATGAGCCAAGCCAAGCATCACCATTACTGAGGGTTTTCGTAACTTGCACCTTTTGTGTTGCAGACATGAATGACACCTCAAAAGTGTTGCGATGTGCTACTAGACATTCACCCGACGATGATAAAGCTAAAAAAAAAACTGTCTTACATTGAAGGAGGGCCCAAATTTAAAGACCAGAATATTGAAGACTTCACATTGGGCTCTTTTGAAATAAGCAAACACTTAGCAACTGCATAGCAATGCAATAACAAGCACTCAGCTCACATTAGCAACCACATACCAATGCTCTGGCAACCATCCAGAATACAGAAAAATGTACAGAAGTTTAGTTTTACTGTTCCATGGGCAGTAATTCCAGCCATTTAATGTAAACTCGCAGCATTGTTTGTGATGTTACATAAATTGCATTATCTCCCTGGCTTCCTGGATATATTGCTTAACTTAAAATACAGTAATAATGTGCAGAAGAGAGACTCCCAAAGAGCTTGTTACACTCGACCAATAAAGTCTTCATGGTGAAATGGCCTGATAGCTACAGAATAAGAGGAGGTAATGAGACCACTTTGACCAGCCCCTGGTACCACTTAGAGAGGTCTGTGAATAATGGACATGTATACAAAATTATACTAATGTAGCGTCTGGACCAATCAAACACCCAATATATATTTTGTTAGCTATATTTAACAAATACTCTGTAACACCCCTCAGTTAACAAGCCATATGAGGACCTATGGACCTTTCCCCCGAAATGCGTAACACCCTAGGATGTCTGCAACGACACCAGGCCCCCCCTGGTCCCCATGGCAACTAATGCTGATATCCTTGGTTTTGACTGGTGAGTAAGGAAAATCACTACCTTTTTATAGGAAGAGACACAGTGCACAGTAGAAATGGACTTTTCTCTAATTAATCCATAGGAAAACCTTTCTTTGAATGAACACACATATCCTTTAGGATTTATCCTCATCGTGTATGTTGTCTTTGAGATTTTATACTGTTTTATGCAGGCTTGTGATGGAAACACTCATTCCTGTCATTTTACATACGTATATGTAACCCTACCATGTTTAGTATCTATGAATTAGTCTTCTGATGATCTAAACGAGAGTGTATATTATATGTTGGTACATAGGCAATATATTAGTGTCCTGAGAATCTTTAGTAATTTCGATTCAAGTTCCATATGCAAATTACCATGCTTCCACACAAAGAGTCATAAAATTGAGAGGCGGGAATCTTCCGAGACCTTGAAAAGGCCTCACACTAGGGACCCGCCCAGAGTCGGAGGTTCGGTTAGATTCTAAGATGAAGACATGAGCTAGAACGCTTCTGCAACCCCCTAAGTACGTGCCAGGCTTCGGCCTTGACTTTTCCATTCACCAAGATTCTCTGACTCAAACTGGCTCTTTTTCATCAACCAACTTCAGCAAAGATCAACTGGGACCTTCAGATTGCATAAGAAAGTTATTTCCTTTAACCAGGAAATTAACGTTCTTAGAATTGACAAGACAGTTGACCCTGAGAGGTCAAGTAAATATCTACAGCGGATCTAAATATTTATAATTAATTATAACTAGTTATGATTAATTATTCATATTTCCCCATGAGCTGATTCGCTACACTAACTAAAGTAAAAGCACAAATAAAGCTGCACTTAGGGTTTCTCTCCTGATCACTTGCTTTTTACCAACATCCCTTTTCCATCACTTTCTCACACACGCAAACACCCTCTTACTTAACACACATTGCACCCTGTTCCAGAGTAGTCTTGTTAGCTGGCAACTCCTGAATTATTACTGTAGGCCATTCTAGCTTTAAAGCACCTCTAGTCTGTTCTCTGTGTGTGTGTTTGTTTATGCATAGCAACAGGGAGACTGAGGGGAGTGTTCATGTGCCATTACACCTACACAAGTATGTAGCACAAAACTAAGCCCCATGGCTGGAACGTTTTCCAGCCTAACCAAGCTCATCCCTGCTCATAATATGCTCAAATCACAGCAGTGCATTTATGGGCGCTACTAAGTTTCAGTATAACAGTAGTGTGACTGATTTCTAAACAAATTACTTACTTTTTCCAACATATTATTTGTTGTAGTTATTTAAAATAAATTGAATAATTCTACCACCTTAATTTAGATATTTTTGTGCAAGATAACACTCTAATTACAGAATTTAACAGTAGCCAATCATCGTTCAGTGTTTCTTCAAATTGTGATGTGATGCATGTATGTATGTATTATTATAATATAAAGGTTGCATTAAAACTTTTTATCATGTCATCATTATTTGCATAAACTTTATTTAAATAATTTAAACTTTATTTAAATTAATTTATATTTATTCAGTGAAAATCATGCAATACAGCCGTTCCATTCCTTTCCACCATTTCCAACAATATTTTTTTACATCGTTTCCAATTAACCTGTACATTTCAAAGATTATGCAAAACATGAAAAAATATTATTTAACTGCATCTAGGATACATCAAATTAGTTACAAAATTGCTCTTAACAAGAGAGTCAACCACTTTACTCCAAAAATGTTCAAAATGTCATTTCCATCTGCATTATTTCCATCGCAGAATGTTATAAAACACAAAAGGTTATTTGACATTTGTTGGAAATGACACTGTGCTGCAAATTTCCATGCCTTTTATATATATATAAAAAATAAACAAACAATAAAAACAACAACCAATCATTAAAAAAACACCTATAAACATTCAATTAGTATAATAACTAGTGATCTATCTTAACTATTTATAATTAGCTTAGAGCTTGGAAAGCATTGCACTGCTATAATGCAGCCTATGACAATTTTATCTTATGAAAATGGTAATGTTTTCTATCCCCTGATCTGTATCTTCAATAAACTAAAAGTCTTACCTGATAAAATAAAAATCACAATACCATCTCCAGTTCTTACCTTTAAAGTTCATACTGTCACTACTCATGAGAAATCAAAGATTTCATCAGAACAGTACACTGCTAATATTAGTCTATAATTGGTTGGTAGGTGGTTCCTGTCAAGAACTGACATAACGCTGACAGTCACATTGCTCTTAGTTTATGATTAATTGGTTGAATTAGAAAGATGTCACAGCTGAGGGATGGAGAGGCAAAGTGAGAGAAAAAAAGAGGATACAGAACAAAGCATTGACTTTGGGAGCTCTGCATAGTCTTCCTATCAGCATGCAGGGTGAGTGAAAGTGAGAAAAGGAAATCTGTATGAAATAAATTGAATGACCTTTATACCAACTCCATCTATTATAGCAACTATGTCTGCTGCTTCTGCTGTCCAGCTTTGTAAACGAAAATGGTATCGACTTCTGTGGGAAGTGAAATAATAACAGTCTGCAGGGTTGCTCATGATCGCGCCAAGCTAATTTACCTCAGAAGGACACCAGGCTTCGAAAATCAATATCTTATGTCAACTGAAGAAATAATAAGCAATTTTAAGAAATTTGTGTGATGCTACAGCAAGTCCTATGGGTCATGAACCTTGTCAGCACCGATGGAAAGTAAACGGCTGCGCTCGTGAATCGGAAATCATATAAGGGAAGTCAGAAGCTGGGAGATGTATTGTTTATAAGGAAAATCTTGGATGTTTTAAAATGGAAAGTGATTCCAGGAGCACAGAATACAGGTATATCTCTGAGGAGAAGAAGAGTGAATGAATGAATGAATAAGCACTGTATCTTACCACACACGCGCCCATCCTTCATCCACCAGACAGTACAATCACCTAGAGCTTATCCTTCAGTACAGCACTACAATCAGCAAGACATCTCTCTCTCTCTCTCTCTCTCTCTCTCTTGCTCACTGTACAATCAAAGGCTTGTTTGTCTCACTTGAAAATCTCTTAAAAACATGGAGCCAGAGAAGCACCTCTCTCCACAATTACACATTTTTCTCACTTTCAAGAGTACATAGACTACGCAATCATTGCTTTTAGTTTCTGTAACAACATTTTGTGAGAGTGAGAGCAAGAAGTGGCATTGCTGAGTGCAAAACTATATCAGCTAAAAGCACATCTTTTTCTCTTACTACAGATTCTGAAACTTCCTAATGAAGAAGGAAAGTGCTTCAGAGTCTGAAGAGTGAATTCAACAACTACATGACATGCACATGCTGTATTTCAACACACTAACCGCACACAATCCATTTTAAGCATGTGCTAAATACTGTATATATTTTCTGGTATACCATTGCATCTTGTTGCCATTATTTTGCAGCACAAATGTGTCTTCCTTCTATGCTGTGCCTTACTGACAAAAGTCAGTTGCCTTGTACAATTAATTAATTAATAACTTAATAAGTGATGTTTGTTTACATTTAGTTTGTTTATATTTTAGAAGTAATAATTCATTATCAATATTTCTTCATCCATTTTTTTAACCTCACTTTTCTGAATCGGGTGCTAAAAAACACAAATGTGCAAGATGTTTCTGAAATTAAATAATTGCCTTATTGTATCAAGCAACTTAAAAAAAACTTTTTTTAATTTGACAGTATTATATATATTATACTGTCAGTTGAATAAAACAGTTCTGTTAATATTTTAAGTTGCTTGATATTACTAAATGCATTTTTAAAATAAAAATGTAGATATTTAAAAATTAAAATATTAAAGAAAGTGTGCCAGCAAAAAGTCCCAGGACATCATTCAATAATTTTACAGACATTTCCGTTAACCCTAAAAAAAACAGCAATGAAGTGCAAAATTCAAAATACAGGTAAAACACCTGCAAAAAAATAAATATGTATAATTTCTTTATATTGTTACATTATTATATTATATTATATATTATTTAGTACATTGTGCCCTGTTTTTACAGATTTATTTACAGTGCAGAAAGAAGACAAAAACAAGCTATTCTGGAATTATTTAAGTTGCAAGAAAGGAGATGAACTTTGGTAAATCTCTTTTTTCCTCTCCGATTCTTCACAGACCTCCTAAAGACCCCCAGACCCCATTTTGAAAGCCCCTGCTGGGCTAAAACACCAGACAACAGGTGTAATCTATGATCAAAAGAAAACAAAGCCAGAGTCTTCTCCAGATAAAATGTTGACCATTTTGGATGTGGACATGCTGGTAACCAATATAAGTGATGAAAAAATTCACAAAATTATAATTTTACTGGACGCAAAACTAGATTAAAATGTCAAATCAAATACCTTGGCCTGCATGCGAACCACCAATATGGGGTTTTCAGAACAACCGACCCTGTACCTTTTTGGAGTGTAGAATGTTCTTACTGGCAGAGATGTAAATAGGCACCACTATTTCTGATTCTAAATGTAGAAACGGAAATATTCAGAGAGAGTGGACCTTACCAACCTTACCAATGTCGCTGTCACGCATTGTAAGTGACAGCGAAATTGCTTCTTTACCTTTTCTTCTGAGCACCGTGGCGTATAGTGCTCCAGAACTTTTTCTTACATTCACACGCTCTTAATAAGCACAAATCAAAAAAGCACAAGCAAACAAAAGCTCACTTAGAACTCAAAACGCAGCCTCCTCTCTTGGCGCACACAGTCCCTCAGATGCTATTACTGGTGTTGATGTGTCTCTTAAAGCAGCTGGGACACTATCAATCTGCTCTTTGAGAAAGCTGAGTTGCATTTGGATGGCTTTTTGTTCCCCTTCAACACCAATGAGGCTTATGAAATATCACCTTTATGGCTCACTCTGGACATGTGATTAGATTAGAGAAACATCACAGAATGCATCGCTGCTGACGGTTCTTGGCATGGAACATTGATTTTGTTGTAAACAGTACACCACGAGCTCAGAGAGCATTTGGAGTGGATTGGGGTGGGTGGGACAGCATGCTGAGATGTAGGTGGTCGTATTGGATGAGCTCTGGCGGTTGTGAATGCTTATTTTGGATTTGTGAGTGTGTGTGTAACCTTTCTCCTGTCTGGTCAGAGGCCAGAGTCATTATAAAGGGAAGATGGGGAGTTGCCCAGCAGCGTCCAGTTGGAGAGCTGCTTACTCATCGTTCTTCTTCTACCGTTTCTCACTGTGAGGCAGAGGAAGAGTCTTACCGACAGGAAGGTGAGGGTGTGTGCATGTGGATTTGTGTTTATGTGGAAGAGTATAAGAGGAAAACATTCCTTGCTATGAACGCAATGGCAAAATATTTCTGGTCTGAAACATATTTTGCACCAGACAAAACTAAACTTTAAACAGTAGTTTAAGGAGTCCAAGTTTATAAAATGAGCACACGTCAACAAACGTTAGGCCGGGTGGAGCTTAATTCTGTTGGCAGTAGCCTACTGTTAGTGATGGGCAATTTCAAACACTGCTTTGTGAAGCTTTTTAAACCTTTGCAAATCATTTGTTTAGAACCAGTGATGTGGAGCGTGTATCAAACTGCCAGTGTCAAGTAATTTCAGTAAACGAGGCATTGTTACATCCTAACGGTTTCGAAACGTTTAGAAATTCCAATGGTTGGCTGATAGGAGGCAATCTCTGTGAACCAAGAGTCTATATGGTTTTTACCTGATCAGTTATATAAATTTGAAGACATCTTTAATGACACATTTGTATAATAAAATAAAGAGCTGTAGTTAATAGTCTCTTACTGGTCTGATTAACAAAGCCTTCCATTAAACAAACAAAAAAAACAAGCCCTACAAATTAACAAAAGAACACATTATGCAGACACTTCATATTTAATGCTATTAGATGATTTGTTAATTGCATTTAATGGATTTAACAGTTCCAATAAAACATTTGCAATTGTTTTGTATAAGGTGTTTTTATGTATGGGCAGAGTTCTCACTGCATTTAGACCATTCTGACCAACAGGAGTCACCAGCATGCCGCATGCACTTCGAAACAGTGAATCATTTTGCAATTGGTCGAATTGATTCTGGAAAGTTTCCCATCAAATCAAAAAATTTTAACTCATCTTTTACACAACCTCATATCATTCCAAAGCAGTATGTCTGTCTTTCTTCTATCGATCGCAAAGGATATAATTTAGTTGCATGACTTTGCTCCATCACTGGACTCCAGTCCAGCAAGTGGCTTAAATATTCACCTGCACACACTATAAAGGGTGCATTTCTGCCACCTACTGGACTGGAGTGTGAAGCACTGGATTTTTTATTTTTTTTGCTCATACTCATTAGTTGTATATAAACCTTTATCAAAGGTAGACGCCATATTGAATTTTACATAGATGAAAATGAGGCTGTGAGGGATAGTCTTTACAGTGGCATGTGCTAGCAGATCACATCACTTTCAAAACTGTTTTATGTTTTTGTCTACTGAAAGACTGTTGCAAATATGGTCTATTAAGGTCAATTTAGGGTTATGTGAGTGTCCATGTATTGTCTTTAATCACTCAATGAATGCAACATTTGAGAAGAATATTGCTCAGAACACACATCACTGCACATCCATTCTTAACAATATAGATTTTCTAATGAAAAAAAAAAGTAATTTACTCATGTTGGTTCAAGCATGATCCACCCCCCCACCCCCACCATAAATTAAACAGATACATTTTGAGCACTTGTCAGATAGAAAATTAAGTGGCCAAGATTTTCTTTCAAATTTTTTTTTGGGGGGGGGGTTGGATTCATATGGGTTTGGAAGGACACAAGGGTGAGTAAATGATGAGTTTTCATTTTGGGTCAACTATTCTATGAACTAATGGAGAGTGTGTAGAGGTGACCTTTCTTCCTGTCACTCTCTCTTTTAGAATTTGTGCTGTGCCAGCATTAATACAGTATGTAATGCAATCAAGCTTCTGTCCTGAATGGCAAACAAAAAGACGAGAGATGAGAGAAAGAGAGGAGGTGGAGACAAAGTCAGAGCAGAATGTTTCCCATTCAATATGACTTCGGCATCATATTCAAATAAAGCAGTCAGCCATCGTGTTCACACCATGAGGTAGGATATCAATGAAACATCTTGATTATAACTCTGAATTTGAGCATTTTCTGTAGCTGTATTCAGGTATTGTGTGTGTATGGTAAATATTGATCTTATTATATTATATTTAAGCTGCTTTACTGGTGCTGTAACTGACATAAATAATCTCTGGCAAACTTTCACTCTGACTAAAACCCCAAAAGCTGCTGCATCTTTTATGGAGTCTTCTCCTGCTCACTGATTGGTTCAGATGAGAACAAAGACAAACAGTCAGAGCCCATCATAGAGCACCTCAACCTGAGCAGTACAGAGCCAGAGCTCCTGAAACTAGCAAACTGGTTTTAGACTGTATTTCAAAGCATAATAACAACAACCTATAATGATCTAAACACAGAACCAACGGATATTTAAAGAGATGGTACGACCAAACATTAAATTCTGTCATAATTTCAAACCTGTATGTTTCTTCTTCTTCAGTTAAACATAAAATAATATATTCTGTTAAATACTGTTTTTCTTTGTCAATACAATGGAAGTCATAACCAAAACTGTTTGGTTACCAGTATTATTCAAGATATGAATCTTATGTTCCGCAGCAGAAATAAATGCATGCAAGTTTGGAACGACATGAGGGTGAGCAAATGATTGCATTTTCATTTTTGGCTGCACTCTGTCTTTAAAGAGTGTAATGTTTATTTCTCAGAAATTGAATCATAAATTGGGAAAATACAGAAGTGTGAACTATATGAACTAGATAGAAGGCAGTTTAGTAGACAGGATGTTATCTAAAAATTGGATTGGGATGTGCCTTCATGCCTTCCTATCTCTGTATACTGTATTAGAATGCAGCATTTTCAGATTTTGGACACAGCCAGAGCAGGGGTCTTTGAAGGGGGCTCCATGGTTGTACTGCAGAGGTCAGCCTGCAATTGCTTGATCTTATGTTTTTCATGATAAAATGAAAATATGTGTAACACAAATACAGTTCTAAGCTCAAGTTAAGAAGCTAGAGCAAAATTCTTCATTATCCAACCCACATTAAAATGCTTTTTGTAAAATTAAAATGTTGCAATGTTGAAGTATATGACTCATTAATAACTTTATATTAACATTAATAACATAACCAATATGACTCCATCAATAACAGTTATTTTCTGTATTGTAAGCATCATATATTCTTATATAAGTATATGAACAATACATAAACATACAGCTCTGCTCATAAATCTTTGGAGAATATATGGTTGTTAATTTTAACAAAATAAAAGGGATCATAAAAAATGAATGTTATTTTTTATTCAGTATATAAGCTGTTTCACATAACAGATTTTTACATGTAGACAAAATAAGAACTGAATTTACACAAAGTGTCCGGTCAAAGGCTTACACACCCTTGAATCTTAAAATGTGTCATTATCTGGATGGCCTGAAACGGTTTATAGTTAAAATGCCTTGATGGATTTGTTTCTTACAAACACACAGGATTATTGTGATGTTTTATCAGCTGTTTGGAATCACATTCTGACGGCACCCATTCACTGCAGAGCATCCATTGGTGATCAAGTGATGTAATGCTAAAAACCCCTCAACTGTCCTCAATGTGAAAAGATGGATCTCAAAATCATACAGTCACTCGGAAGGGATTCAAAAATGCAGAAGATGCTAGAAAACCAAAGAAGGATTTCTCTGAAGAACAGTGAGCAGTTTACCTGGTCAGGACAAACAAGGGACTCATGAACAACTATCACAAGCATCATTGATCATCCAGGTAAGAACACACAGTACTAAGATTCAAGGACATGTTTCATTCATGTAAATTCAGTTATTTTGTGTTGTAAACATCGAAATGGCTTATTCATAAAATATAACATGCAATTTTTTATTATCCCTCCTATTTTGTTAAAATGATTAACATCTTGCATATTCTGCAAAGGGTATTTAAAACCGTGAGCACGACTGTATGGTACTGTTTGCATGTTTTATAAAATGCAACAGAAAATGTACAGTAGCAGTGTTCCTGCTCTATATTTTTATCCACTGAGGCGTTCTTGGCCTGAAAAAGGTAGAAGATCTCTAGCTTAAAGTTCTCTAAATTACACACATAGAAGCTCTTCTCTAGTTTGCCCTCTTTACTATGTCCATTTCTTTTTTTCTGTGACCTACAGAATTAGTCAGTGCAGCTAATGAGGAAAGAAACAAATAAAAAATGCAGCTGCACATGCAGCAGATTAATTGCACTCATCAGCTTTGGTAATAATGTGACGTGTTTTCCGGATGTTAATGTAAACTACGGTAAGAACTTCTAGACTAAGACAAAGAGGGAAAGAGAGGAAAAGAGAGCCGGAGAGCTGTTTGCCCATCTTGATTAATGGCATTGGGAAACTCTCTGGACTTCTGTCTGTGTTGTGTGGTACAATGGGGAAGTATTGATGAGCTTACAGGATGTTGAAAAGCAGATTGGAAAGAATTGCACAGTCTCTTTAGGACATATTGATTGGGGGAAACGGAAAGTGGGGAGCTGCTTTTTTTTCAGAAACACGGGCCAAATCCCTCAACCTAAATTCACAATCAAACCCAGACTGTGTTCTTGTTGAAAGGCATATACAAGTAGCTCTTCAAATGCCGGTGTAGAAGTGCATGGCAATCACCTCTTTGATTTGAGGACTGACTGTAGGAGGGCTCTTAGAGAACCAGTGCTGCCACTTCAGCACAACGCCCTTTGAATGAAAGAAAACAACATCACAGTATTAACAATAAAATAAAATTGTGAGTTTATTGAGTGTTTATTAAACAACACATACTTATAGAGCTGTTTTATGTTCTGGTCTCTGTGTTTGGTGCCCTGTGTTCTTAGTGTATTAGGTTGGCAGCCTGCTGATAGTCTTTTGCTTTCATTCCAGCACTCCACTATAGACTTGAATCACAAAAATTAGACATTCCGTTCAGCCAAACGTATTTTGAAAGCCATTAAAAGAAGTTCATGCAAACATATTATGAGCAGCGAGTGGAAAATCCAGTTGGAATCAAAACACAATGTACAAAGTCAAACAAGCCGTATGATCTTGGGGAACCATTAAAGTAGCAGTTTAAACTATTAAAATGTTGCAGTGATTACATATAAATGTATTTTACACGTTTTAATAAGCTAAATCATAAACTGATGGAATAGTTTAGTCAAAATTGAGAATTTTACCCTCATTTTACCCTCATGTCACTCCAAACCCAGTCACTCCATACTGCATGCTGTATTTTATTTTCATGAAACAAAAATACATAGTGATCCAAACAAAAACACCATAAAATCAAGCGGCTCATTAGAAAAACCTAACCAACAACTAACTAACTACATAGAAAAAACTTTACATTTTAGTTTGTTTCTTCAAATCTTTTTACTGTGACTGGTATCCGAGAGCTGCTCATCGTGAATGCTGTATCAGGTGAGCTACTGAACAAGTTTAAGAGAAGCCATAAACATTCAAATGTAATGCTAACGTCAAGATGTATGAGCTTACAAATCATGCACTATGGTAGAAGTGTTTTGAAGTCTTAACATACTGTGGTATTGAGCCAGGAACAGCACAAAATAAGTCTTTTATTAATAGCCAATCTGCCTCTAGTATTCATTTTAGCTGGAAACTGCAGTGAACTGTATATATAAGACTATACATTTTCAGAATTTTTCAAAAATGTGGATATAATAGGCATGTTTTTCCAATGAGCCAATGTTGCTGAAAATAGTCTATATTAGATTTGTATGCCATACATTTTTTCATAAGCCAAAGATATTTTTGTGGAACGTAAAGAAAGAAAACAAATTAAATTATTATTCATTATATATGATAATTTTTCCCTTCACTAAAACTCTGAAATCTCATTTGTGTTCTGATTCAAGAATGGTTGACGTCAGTGCACCAAAACCATTGAAGGCGAGTAAAAACTGTAGTAACATATATATAAAAAAATTGTATTCATTTAACACCTACAAGGTTATTTACATGAAATGAAAGTTTAGAGTAAAAGAGTAAAAAAGAGTCAAAATGTTCTACACAGATCACTTGACTTAAGAACAAAATCTTTTATGAATGTTTTTTTTCTCTGTGCTCCTCCACATATTTCTCAGTATACCCTCAAGCTCTAGGCAGAACATTACCAACCATCAGGACCAGTCAGACTGAGGCCGACACAGAAAACCCTGCACTGTACATGTCATACCTCCAGGCCTTTCTCACACACACACACACACACACACACGCACACACACACACACGCCCGCGCACACTCACTCACTCACACACACGAAATCAATTATCCATGACAGCATTTCAAGGGCTAATTTTCACTGTAATGTTCAGCCTCATAAGCTTGTCTGAAGGGTTATCAGAGTGAAAAAGGGTGTTTTAATTTGTTCTTCAGTCATCATAAATTAGCTGAGACTGTTCAGTGGAAAAGGTCCTTCCAATAGAAATTATTAAGCAATGAAATATATCCACTGTTTTTCACTGTGATAAATTTTAAGGTAATCATTCAAACTTGTCAGTAAGTTTACATTAGGTTTCTCAACAGGAAATTGCCTGTTTGTGACATCTATTGACCTGATACGACATAATCAAAAGCATGTTATTGCCTTCTGCAACAACTGAATTAAGATTCCAGCAATGTCCTGATAATCAGTTTTTGGCTAGGTGAAACAGAAATGTGTTTATTAAAGTGCTCCTAAGCTCCGGTTAACCTCAGACAAGGTCATTTATTTCAGTTGCCTAATGTAGTAGCATTTACCCATTTTAAGGTTGTTGCAGTGATGTATTGGTTTACAGAATCATATCAGCCTTGCTATTACACACAGACTTTCTAATATTGTTCAATTTGAGCTGGTATATGGCAGTATAACCAAGCAGAATGTACTGTGTGCAAGGAACTAACAGGCATGTAAAAGTATTGTTAAAAATATAAAAAATGCCAGAAGGATCAAGGAGGGTGCATCAGCAACTTATGAGTTTATCACAGGCTTTTATTAATTCTTGTGCGATTTACTCGATATTACACATTTTGAGCGCTAAATAATGTTAAATAATGAATGCAGCCTGCATTATTTGGTATTCCTTTTCATGGTTTCTTAAGACTATAACATTTTAAGGTTGCTTTCCTACTAAAGCAATGAATAGAAAATAAATGTCAGTATGATTAATGTGGATATACAATGTAGCATTTTGACAGCCAAAAGGTGTGCATTGACAAGTCTGAGTTGCAGTTTATTAATTAGTTACTTATTTATTAGCATTGATTTCTTAATTATTAACATAACAATTCAGCAGCATTCTCACAAAGCACAGGGAAGCTATGATGCTCATTGAATAAAAAGGAAGGAATGATGTAATGCTTTATAAATGATCAGAATCTGGCTTAAAACTGGTCGAGTGAGGACATTTCTAGAGATTTTTCTCCTGTTCTACCTGTCACTACATACTATTAACTATTAATATTTTTATTTATTTATAATGTAACTATTATATATATATATATATATATATATATATATATATATATATATATAGAACCTACTAGAACATGTCAAGACGAACATATTCTCAAAATAGTTATAGAGAGATAGCTGCTTAAATTATTTTTTTTGTAGTGCTCCATATCTGTGTAACAGGCTCACAATAGAAATGCTATCTGCTTTGGCAATGCTGCTGCATAGCATCATTGTTGCCATAACAACTAGAAAAGATTGGGCTTTTCACATATGACACTCATCACTCTTGGATTTAAGTACATGGCCCGTGAATCATATTTCTCTTTTAGATTTGTATTAAACATTTGATGACAATAATATTCTACAATACGGTAGCAAATAAAATAGTCACTTCATTGGGTTTCATTTGTGACACAAATTGCACAGAACTGCAAGGACAGGCTTTGTTCTTCTATTCTTATAACCCTCAAGAGATACAGAGATACTTAAAAAAACTGAGGAAAAAAATGCCAATGGCTAGCTCAAGTATCAAATCACATTCATATATACAGTACAGTGAGCTCAGAGTCTTAGCGATTTAGGGGCATCAACACATAAGGCATATTTTGACATAAAATGGTCCATTTTAGAACTTGCCCAAGGGGCTAAAATAAACATATGCTCAGTAATTGGACTTCAGCTCATAAATTTGTTCTAATCTGTGTAGATAGGCTCCTACAGTGTTGTGCTTCATTAGAATGCTCTTCTCCAGCAGTCAGTTACTCAGTCACCGAACCACACCATTGGAATAATGATGTGGATGTATTTACTGACAGTGAGGTGGAGAGCACACAAGCACTTACTCATTGGGAAATGGTTGTGGGATCTGCTGAAATTGAAAATTTTGGGAAAGGAAAACCATTAAAAGATCAACGACACTGCAGCTAATGAGAATCTTGGAGGTTCTCGCTTAGTGAAATTCTGAAATTCTCTATGCCATGAACATGTAATAATGAACGCATAAATGTGTCTCCTTTCCCTGTCCTCCCAAGGTGACAAGTCATTTATTCTGTTCATGTTTAGCCTGTGGAGTGACAAGATAATGACACCGTCATCACTCACAACTCGGGAGGATCGGAAGCTTCAGGCACAAAAGTGCAGCTTCTGACGCCGCTTGAAGCTGACCTGGACAGATTGAGTAAGAAGGGCAGTCTACCCACAGACAGCTAACATTTACCTAAGTGATGAGCTTGTTTTTAAAAGCTCAAATCTTAATATGAAGCCTTTTGCGTTTCACCCAGAAGCTGGAGACTCACTGTGCTCCTAATTTACAAATGCAGTAAATTCAATGTCCCCAAGAGCACTCTTACTACATTAGGTGGGAAAGAAATGTGAATGAAAATGATGACAAATAAAAAGGGGAGATCTTAAGAGTCATTATCATAGCTGTAAAATATTGGCACATTCTGTGGTATAAAGATGATTCATTACCTCCCTCTACTATAATCTTCAGTCTTTGGCCTTTTCTCTTTGCCAGAGAAAGAGCCATAGTAAAATTCTCTACAAAAAAGTCACTTTTGCTGTGGAATACTGGTTGTAGAGGGAGAGAGAGAAAATACTTTTTTTAGGTAAAATGTTGGTAACACTTTATTTCGATAGTCCACGTTAGACAATCTATTAACAGTAAGTAACTTTGCAACTACATGTCATCTAACAGTTAGTAAAGTATTAGCAGACTGTCTGCTTAATATCTTCTAACACTTTCTTTGTCAACTTATTCTACTAATCCTAAACCTACCCTAACAGTCTACTCTGAGAGTTAGTAGACTTGTAGTTGCAAATTAATGAGAATTAGTTGACATGTAGTTACAAAGTTACTTATAGTTAGTAGAATGTCTAAAGTGGACTATCGAAATAAAGTGTAACCAAAATGTTTGTAAAAATCCAAAATAATTGTTGTGCTTATTAATATTTTGGAGTTCAATGCAATATAATGCATCACCGTACTTTGACACACTAACAAGTTTAGCATGTTTACATATCTATATAGACTAAAAAACATTACAGTCTAAGAAAAGTCCATTAAAATGGGCACAATACTGTGTTAATATGAATAAATTGCCTGTATTGATTTTATCTAAGGTGTTTTACCTGCATTTTGAATTATGCAATGGATTGTGTTGTTTTAGGGTTAAAGGAAATTTTGTGTTTTGTTTTTTCTTATATTGTACAATGTCCACAAAATTAAAATGTCCTGTGCTGCAAACTGAAACTTTGCTTAACGAGAAATACAGTGGTAAGAGTTTATCAGATGAAACAGACAAATAAATTCAATGAACAAATAAATCTAACTGAGGACAAATAAACATGTTGAGAGCATGCAAAAAACCCAGTGTATGATGTTCTCTTGATTTTTAACTTGATGTTTTATCTTAGGGCAAAGCTTAAAATCTTAGTTTTATAAGGGACTTTAATAGTTGAGGAAAAGTCAACAAGTTCAAGGTCAAAGTTTAAAAGTAAAAATAAAAATAAATAAATAATAATAATAATGTTGCCATGATATTTTGTGTTTTCTTTGTGTGCATAATCAGATTTTTCTATGCTATTGATCTAGAGCAAAGGGTTGCTTCAACATATGAAACTGAAGGAGAGCATGAAATCCAAGTTGGAAAAACATTTCAAGACATCTAATGTTTTAAACAAATTAATTCTCTTGCAAATTCTCTGTCTCCATGCATTCCTGTCAGGCATTTCTGCCAGCAGCTGCCCCGTTGATTCTCCACAGTGATTCCTGGAAGCACTGGGGGGCAGATATGCCCGAGAAAGACAAGCAGTCCTATCTCCCGAGGCCTTGCTACCTCACTGCTCTGGGTTGGAGGTTGTCTCTGGGTCCCTTGAGCATACATGGCCAGTGGCTGTTTAACTTTTCCACTACGGTTCAGGAGCAGAGAGCACCAGAATTGAGATTCAGTTGTAAATTGAGTAGCTTTTGTGTGTGTGTGTGTGTGTGTGTGTGTGTGTGTGTGTGTGTGTGGTATAGACGCCATAAATAGATTCATCACACAACACACTTTCATTTGCTTGACATTACACGCATCATGCGAGTGGATGTGTTACAAGCTATTATTCATTGACCTAGTGACTGAAATAGGTCAAGCAAGAAACATCTATTGGGCTGGCGGGTGGATCCTTACACAAGAAACATCTTTATTTGCAGCTCATACTGTGAATGCAGGGTAGCTTAATTTTGAATGTGCTGCATTGATGTTAGTGCATCAAAAGCACAACTGGTGTCAAAGGTTTTAATAAGAAAAGCGTGAAACTGCTTGCATATTACACCACTGATGAACAGTTATTTAAAGGTCATCCTATCATACAGGGGACTGTGGATAATGTGCATAAGTGGTTAATGTTGATTTCAGCCTGTACCTGAAAGGAAAGACGTATTTCCAAACTCTAGCCTTCAGTTTCCTTAGTGTGGTTTACTTATGTCTGTTCAACATGTCTCTAAATATCCCAGGAGTGTGGGAAAAGAAATTAGAAGGGAATTTTGTTTGTTTACTCTTCAGTCAATCCATCCATAAATCTATTTATTTAAAGACATTTATTTAAATATTTGAAGACAAATTAATATACAAATGCTGATCAAATATTGTAGCTTCTATTGTACATAAAAAAACTGGAGAAAAATTGTTGCTTTTCCATGCGAGCTAAGAACTATGCACTTAGTTTTATCTATTATGTTGCAGATTTCAGATTTGTATTTATATGTTTAATTATTTGAACAAAGTTGCTGCACACCTCTAAGCGAAACACAGTAGTGGTGTTTTGTTCCTGAATAACAAAAGTTAAACAATAAAGGCATGATTGCCTGTTCAGGTCTCTTAAGAGAATTGTCTCTTGGACAAATGACTGTCAGCAATTAACCTCAAACAGTATTGCTTCTCTCTCTCTCTCGCTCTCTAGTTACCCTTGTAAAAGTACTTTTGACTTTGCAGCTCACTTTTCAGGAGATTGTGGAAAGTTTTTTTTTTTTTTTTAATCATAGCAAAACAGTAATGAGAAGTACAAATCTGGTACATTCTCCAAAGCATTCTTTAATTAAGCATATGCAATGAATTAAGACTTATGTATAGTCATTATTTGATCTCACCGTAGAGAACGTCCCAGGTTACGTATGTAACCATGGTTCCCCGAGGGAACGAGACGCTGCGTCGGAAAACGCTAGGGGAACGCCTTCAGCGATACCAAGCTCTGAATCATATGTGTAATCAGTCGAACGATGGGCGAGACGTCCGCAGCGGGTGACGTCATGACCAGGAAGCTTTAAAAGCACGTGAGGTGCCGCCGGCGCTAGCTTCTTAGGAGTGAAGCAAGCTCTAGTAGGGATGCCGGAAGTATGGCCTTGCGACGCAGCGTCTCGTTCCCTCGGGGAACCATGGTTACATACGTAACCTGGGACGTTCCCCTTCGGGAACTCGAGCTGCGTCGGAAAACGCTAGGGGAACGAGATGTCCACGCCGCCAGACTTGCAAATCCCTGCCTGGTGTGAAAGGGCACGGCTATGGTAAGAGAACAGAGGGGCCTGGAGTGGCTCGCAAATCTAGGTCATAGAACCTGACGAAAGTGAGGGGCGTAGACCATCCTGCAGCGTTGCAGATGTCCTGCATAGGAACTCCTGCCAGAAAGGACTTGGAGGCCGCCACACTTCTTGTCGAGTGAGCCTTGACACCCAATGGTGAGGGGAGATCAGAGGACTCATAGGCAACAGTAATGGCATCAACTATCCACCGGCTGAGGGTCTGCTTGGAAGCAGGATGACCTCTCTTAGGGCGACCATAGCACACAAGCAGCTGGTCCGCCTTTCTCCACTGGGCAGCTCTGTGGACGTAAGCGTCCAGTGCTCGCACTGGACACATACAATTAAGC
>JADLZM010012691.1:72328-108359 GCA_018148995.1 Sinocyclocheilus maitianheensis | reverse complement strand
TTAATTTTATTCCTCAGAATTAAATGCAATCAAACAACCAGACGAGTAAATACGGTCTAGTGTAGTAAGATTCACATCAAAAACCGAAATGATGTAATATATGTGCTGCGCGCGAGTCATTCAGTCACATGATCAACATCAATCTCCTTGACAAACAAACGAGCTCTAAATCTAGCAAACACGGGTGGAGATAGGAAGAGCCGTCTCCAACCGTCTGCTAGATCATGAGCGATCTCCGCCTTCTCAGTTGCCGCCGTGCCTCAGCAGCAGTGGGACCGCAATCGCAAGATCACAGGCACGGACACACTCCTCGGAGCGTGCCCGGCGAGAGCGGAGCATTTAATAGCGGGAAAAAAAAACACAATCCGCCCCGACTGCGCGAGCTCCGCTCCTTATTAATGCTGCTCATTATAATATAAGGCATAATATTGTTTGCTTGTGTAACTGATGTTTGTGCAACTGGCGAGCTCTTTGACGCCCTCCGTATCAATCTCCTCGGAGAAAGACAGGCGGAGCGTCGCGCCCTCTCCCCGGGAGGGAAGTACCGCAGCGCGGGCTTCCGAACCCCGAGAGCGGGTGCCGGATCTGGTGATTAGCAGATCAATACGCGAAACCCACGAGCACAGCCGCCGCTTCGCCTCGGCGAAAGCGGGGCCGGCACCGCGAGGAACGCTAGTGAAAGCTCCCTCCTCAAAGAGAGCCCTCTGAGAGCGAAGCAAGGCAGTAACAACTATGCTTCGCTCGCAAGCAAACCACGCACAGGCTGTGTGTGTCCCCACTCGTGATATAACTTTATCTTTGGGCAGGGAGGAACACACAACCTACAACGTGGCCTGCTCTCGCCTTGAATGCTTTGTCCTTGCATGAGCTTAGACATAGCTGGAGCTTATAGACTTTGGACAGACAACAATAAATAAGACTCACAGAACATAAATCGTGACCGACACACACAGAGAGCTTCGATGAATGATAGAAAGCTAGCGCCGGTGGCACCTCACGTGCTTTTAAAGCTTCCTGGTCATGACGTCACCCGCCTCTGACGTCCTGCCCATCGATTCGACTGATTACACATATGATTCAGAGCTTGGTATCGCTGAAGGCGTTCCCCTAGCGTTTTCCGACGCAGCTCGAGTTCCCGAAGGGGAACAGTCACTCGACAATTACATGCCAACTATTACAATTGCCACAAATACTCAAAGAAGAAAAATTATATCAACAAGATCAAAATTGTAAACACATCCCCCCACACTCTCTCAATCAGAAACTAAACAGCATATAACGTGTTACCTCAGGCAATGATTAACACAAATATTCCTCTCAGTCTATGTGTGTGTGGTGCAGTGGCATATTTCAGGATTATGACTTTCTAATAGCCACATTAACACTCTGAATGGTCTGAAAAGTGTTTCTCATGTCCACTGGTACAGATTGCAGTAGCAGGGTGATGGGTTTGGGTTTAAGAAGCAAGTTCATCCATTAGATTAGAAAAGATTAGACTTATGGTGGACACATCAAGATGAGATGGACAGAGGTCTAGAAGAAAAGTATATATAGAAATAATGATTACACACAGACGGCATATTCATACTCTTTCATATTCATACACTGATATTATGGAGACAACTCCCATTCTCAGCTATAGCTTAAATGTACCTTTGCTCTCTTCTCCATGTTATAAAATAAATTCAAATGAATGAGGGTAAAAATTTCTTCATTGACATTTTGAATTATACTACTATTAAAATGATGTTCATGTTTCACCTATTGTATGTTAATATTTTTGTAAAGATAAGCGCTGTATTAATGTAACGTTGGAATACACATAAGATTAATAATTATATTACACACAGCAAAAAAATGCATTTCACTGTGTTTATTATAATGGTAACACTTTAGAATAGGGAGCACATGTTCTAATATGTATTGTTTTATATGTATCATTACACACACCCCCACACAGGTTTGTTTTTATGGTTTATGGGGACTCTCCATAGGCGTAATGGTTTTTATACTGTACAAACCGTATTTTCTATTGCCCTACACCAACCCTACCCCTAAACCTACCCCTCACAGGAAATTTTCTGCATTTTTAGATTTGCAAAAAAACTCATTCTGAATTATTTATAAGCCTTTTGAATTACGGGGACACTGAAAATGTCCTCATAAATCACCTTCTCGTTGTAATACCTATGTCATACCCATGTTATTATACGAATATGTGTCCTCATAAACCACATAAACACGCACACACACACACACACACACACACACTCATATAACTTTATTATGAAAATTATGGTTAATATTACTTATCAATGAAACCAGATTGAAAATGTACCTGTTCTGTTTTCTCCATGTTATAAAATTAATTCAAATACACACACATGAATATAATTTTCTCAGTACATTAAACCAGAACAAGAGAAGCATGTTAACATCCAAGAAATTACATACTTAATCGTTAAGTATGAATTTGTAAAGTTGATCATTTCTTTTAAAAACAGGTCAAAAAAATAAGACAAGCTTAAACACTAAAAGAGTAACCATTATTTATACCAGGAAAGCAGTCTATGCTAGACTTTGTGGTTGTTTCATTTTACTCAAAAAAATAATTTTATTTAAACACCAACTGCATAATGAATGACAGTTAGGATATCATCTAAATGTTTCGCTGAATGGTTCGGCCCTGACAAGAAAATTGCCCTGTGAGGACATGTGCTCTCTGAAACTATTTGTTTTTCTTCTGTCTCCTCCTTTTCTCTCTCCATCGGTGTGTGGTTTCCCCAAGTAAAAAATGAAAATGAAGGGTTTTCTATTTTGAGAGGTTGTAATTATCTTTTTACTGAACATGTGATGCTGGGCTCCACTCCACCTCTTAGCCTTCAGGGATTTTAGCTGGCAGTGATGCTGGCCTTACATTAGCCCTGACCCACTCTAATTTTATTTTATTTTACATTTAAAAATGAGTTCAATCTGATCATTCTACTACTAAATCATTTATATTTCCATGTAGTCCTAAATTATAAAATTTTCTTTTTTAAGAAATAATAATACTTGAGAATATTTGTGTAAAGGGCTCATAAGGCTATGAGAAATAAATTTGACCTTGATTGTTTAAAATAAAATAAAAGAATAGTTCACCCAAAAGTGACAATTTGTTGAAAATGTACTCACCCTCAGGCCATGCTAGATGTAGATGAATTTGTTTCTTCATTGCAACAGACTTAGAGTGCTTCACTTGCTCACCAATGGATCCTCTGCAGTGAATGGGTGCCGTCAGAATGAGAGTCCAAACAGCTGATAAAAACTTCACAGTAATCCACACCACTCCAGTCCATCAGTTAACGTCTTTTGAAGTGAAAAGCAGTTTTGTATTAAACTTCAAACTGTTACATCTGGATACAATATGGAAGTAAAAAGTCTCTGGTGGAAAAGTTGTCTCGTCTGAACCAGGAGAGAAATAAGCACAGATCAAGCACTGTTTGCAAGTAAAAATAGTCCAAAACAGTTTTAAACAAATATGTTTGTAGATTTTGAGAGGACAACAGGAGATTAACTTTTTTAACTGGAGGAAACGTTATTATGGATTACAGATTGGTATTTTGGCCAGAAGCGGTGGTTTAAAGTCTTAGTGATTACAAACACGCAGCTTTTCACTTCACAAAATGTTAACTGATGGACTGGAGTCATGTAGATTTTCTGTAGATTATTGTAATGTTTTTATCAGCTGTTTGGACCCTCATTCTGACGGCACCCATTCACTGCAGAGGATCTATTGGTGAGCATTTGAGTGATTAATTGAGTGATGCAATGTTAAAATTCTCCAAATCTGTTCTGATGAATAAACAATGTAACGAATCAGCTCATGGGAAATATGAATAATGAATCATAACTAGCTATAATTAATTATGAATATTTTAGATCCACTGTAGATATTTAGCTGACCTCTCAGGGTCAACTGTCTTGTCAATTCTAAGAACATTAATTTCCTGGTTAAGGGAAATAACTTCCTTACTGTACAATTCTACAAAAGCTTGTAGCATAAATCTGCATGATTAAGTGACTCCAGTTTATGAGCAAACAATGAACCACGCCAAGTGTGATACAAGTAAGGTTTTATTAACTACATAAACACTTAAACTAGTCTAACATACTACATAAACACATAAACTGGTCTAACACACAAATACACACACACACACACACACACAGTTTGTATAGGAAAGGGTTAAAGCTTAACCCTTTAAAGAGAAGAGAAATAAGAACATGAAGTTATTGAACCATTTGCATATTCAGCAGATTTACACCTGAGGGAAACATCAGATTCTTAGTTCAAACACACCTTTGTAAAAAGGTGAAAATGATACCTAATGTATCAATTAATAAGACTAAGTTTGAATACTTGCAAGTCTCGTCTGTCTGAAAGAAAGACTTGATGCAATCTGAAAGTCCCAGTGATCTTGGCTGAAGTTGGTTGATGAAAAAGAATGACCTGAAGGATACACTGTTCATTCAAAGAAAGGTTTTCCTATGAATTAATTAGTAGAAAAGTCCATTTCTACTGTGCATTGTGCCTCTTACTATGGAAAATGCAGTGAGAGTCTCTCTGCTCACATTCCTCTGGGCAATAAACCCAGTGATATCCGCGTTGGTTGCCATGGAACCAGGGGCCTGTTCGGCTTCCTGGGGTGTTACGCATTTCGGGGGGAAGGGTCCATAGGTCCTCATATGGCTTGTTAACTGAGGGGTGTTACAGAGTATTTGTTAAATCTAGCTAACAAAATATATATTGTGTGTTTGATTGGTCCAGACGCTACAACAAACTCATCTACATCTTGGATGGCCTGAGGGTGAGTACATTCTCAGCAATGATCCCTGTAATTGTAATTTGAATAAATTCTTCCCCAGTTGAAAATGCCATTTAATGAAACTAATCTGCAAAAAATGGCTCGTTCTCTGTGAGGCAAACTGTGCTGTTCATGACTGTGAGGCAAACAACTGTGACTCACCTAATAAAGTAAGGCGAGATTGCATTCAAGTTTAAACTTCTGGTGTTTCATTCAGTTTGAATAAAATTCATGCACTGAAATGGCTTTGAAGCAAAAAAAAATAAACCTGACAGGACTGAGAGAAGGTATAACATTTGATTGAGAATAAGGTAAAAAAAAAAATCCAGGTTTACCATCGAGCAGTTGTCTGTCAGCTTTGGTGCTGCAGGATAGTACATCAAAGAGAGAAAAAGAGACTGGCACAAGAAGAACAAAGCTGGAACAGTTTAATTCCAGGGCTGCTCATGTATTTGACTTTACAAGGTTCAATCCAGCCCCCATGAGTACAGACACAAAGAAGATTGTGCAATATTATAGCTGTCAATTGATTTAAATGTTTAATTGACTGAATTACATGACATGGTGATTATTTATTCAAATCAGCATTTATCGCATAATAATATTTAATCAATATTTGAGAACACTCCCCAAATCAAGATCAAGTATATTATGTATTATAATATATTGTTATTCTATACATATTCAATAAATATTTACAAGTAATACATTTAACTTCAAATACATAGAGGGCACTGAATTTGTCAACTATAGCAAATCTGAAGTAGAACCCAAAAATAATCTGCGATAGCTGCACTAATCTGATCTTTTTTCTATAGTAATAGAAAACAAATTCGTTTTTGTGTGCGCTAATAATATAAACTTATTATTGAAACATAATCAGATGGATTTTGTGTATGAACTGTTGATAAATCCATTACGTAAATAATGGCATTGAATTATTGCGCTAATTTAACAAAGAATGGCTTTACGACTGATTTACAAAGAAACAATTGTACTTGTGTTTTGGGAATGAGGCCCCATCAGCAATCTCATTGAACACTTAAACTGAAATTAACTATTTTTTTGTTTTTAAGTCAATGGGGATGAAACCTTAAAAAGCAACCTCATTCTCAAGTGATTCTCTTAATCTGCTTCCCCTAAATCAACATCCTTCTCTAAATCACTTCGTTATAAGATCCAGATTTTAATTAGAGCCTTTAACTCTGTACACAGCACTCCCTTGTGTGAGTCAATTGGACAATTAATTAGTCAAATAGGTCTCACGGCCTTCTGAATCCTTTTAATTGTTGGTTGCTGCCGATTTCACTGTTGTTCAATTCCGACTATATTTATTTGCACATCTAATTAGGATCCACATGTGGGAGTGCTGAATAATACAATGAAAAACATGTTAATTGTCTTATGATTATAAGTTAAAAGGATAATTCACCTAAAAATTGAACACTATTATCATTTACTCACATTCAAGTCAAAGGTTTGAAAGTAAGATGCACAAAAGAGATATTTTATTTCAAGTAGCATTTGCATATATTTAGATATATGAATTTAGTGTTGGGGAAGCTACTTTAAAACAGCAAATTCTATCTTTTTGAACTAGTTAATTTAAATGAACTGATTTACACAATTCTTAAATATTTGCTCGCGAGTACTCTACCTTGTCAAAGGGATAGTTTACCCAAAAATGAAAATGTGCTGTTAATTTACTCACCCTCAGGCCACCCATGAAGTAGGTGACTTTTCTTTACTAAAAAGTAAAAAAAAGAAGATTTTTAGCTGAAACCGTGGTCCTTGGTGCAAGTCAACAGCTACTATCACTTTCAGAGTCAAAAAAACAAAATCAGGCAACACAAAATTAATAACCGTAGCTCCTGACAATATATCGAGGTCTTATGAAGCACAACAATCAGTCTGTGCAAAAAAAAAAAAACCATTATTTACAATATTATTACCTGTTAGTTTGTTTCTGGTTTAGATAACTGATTCAATATTATTATCAAAGCACCAATAAAGATGTGAAACGTGGATGTTTTACATATCTAAAGCATATAAAGTGAACTGCTAAATTGTTGATGTTTTATATAAACATATTACTATTAAATGTACAAATATTTTGGCACAAATGACAATTTCATGTTTCAGGATAATGTGGAACACATACATAAGAATGCAAGATAACGTCTGGTTTATTCCAGCAATTAAGGAATTGTAATATTGATAGGAAGACCCTGATCATCGTCAGAGTCTATAGATCAATGAAAGCATTTGATCATACAATATTGATTTGTGGTATGGTAACTTAACATTGAAACAGAAAAACAAAATAACACATATAATTAAGGAAGCAAATGAGATCACTGGCCTGCAACAGAATACTTGGCAATACTTGTTTTCATATTTTATGGAAAAAAGGGCTATTGCAGTTGTAGGGATTTCTTACACAAACAGACCCTGATATCAGCATTCAATTAAGTTTGCTGATCACCCAGCACATCTACTCATGAGATCGAAACTAATTCGATCAGGAGACGACACAGCCTTCTTGGTCTCAAGAACTGAAAGAGTTCATTCACAAACTATGGAGTCCCCATGTCTTGGGACCCACCAATGGATGGAGCCATTGTGTCCCGAACAGGAAAAGGATTAAATGACGCAGGCACGCAAACACAGGATGTACAGCGTGACGCCACATGACTATCCCATGACTTTCGACCACCAGCTTCCCGCATGACCAAAACTCTTACTTCCTTTGAATTAGAAAGAAACAGAATGTACACAGACAATTCAGAAGACAATCATTAAAAATCACTGAAAGCATTGGAGCAACGATATTCACAAATAATATGTTTTATGTCGTAAATATGTGTGATGTGTTATTGAAACCACGATATCTTAATCGTTGCTTTCTTTGATAATCTGTAAGCTCTTAGAGAGGTAACGTGATCTTTGGCAAAGGTTTTGACTTTAAAGTTATATGACACCAGACAAGGATTCTTTATAAATGAAACACAAATTTTATTGGCTATTCTAGATTACATCAAAACTAAGCTAAAATACACACACACACATATACAGTTCAGAAGTGAGTTAACGGAGTTGCATGAAGTTTCAAAGTTCTAACTCGTTTTCACGAGTGGTTTTAAATTCAGCCTGAGAGAATTCACAAAGCAGAGATTGTCTTATCTTTACTGCTTAACTCAATTCACCAGTTCAACACCGATGTCAGCAGATAGGAGCTTTGTTTGTACTGGTGAATTGAGTTAAGCAGTAAAGATAAGACAATCTCCGCTTGGTGTTTCTCCTAGGCTGAATTTAAAACCACTCGCGAAAACGAGTTAGGACTTTGAAAACTTCATGCAACTCTGTTGACTCATTTCCTTGAATCTTTGTGTGTATGTGTGTGTATGTGTATGTTTTAGTTAGGTTTTTATGTAATCTAGATTAGCCAATAAAATTCATGTTTCATTTATAAAGAAGAATGTCTTGGCTCAGATAATTTTAAGGTTAAACCTATGCCAAAAGATCCTTGCTTGCTACCTCAACTCGTAGCCTACTTATAATAATTACCTCTGTTAAGAGCGTACAAATGATTTCATTGTGTGGACCGTGGCCAGGAAAACACATATTAAATTTGTTGTAAGATACCAAGAATCACTGGCTCGCTGGACGACCTTGATTTGAAGTAAAACTAACAAATTTGGAATGGTTGGATCAGGTGGACTTGGGACATTCAGACCCGAGTTCTAGCAAAAACCTGAATAAATTAATTCCCTATAATTACAAATTAATTTTTAATAAATAAAGATGTAATGTCTTACACAGTATATATTTAGATCAAACCCAACCCCCTCCACTCCTGCTTTGACATCCTCCCTTCAGGACAAATGAACATATATAAAATGTCTTTTGTTCTGAAGTTAAGTCCAATATGGTGAAGTGGTTCAATTAGTTGAAAAGAATGGAACTGGATATCACTCTGGACCACTTGCCTGGCTCTGGTTTACAGGTAATAATGTTGTAAATAATGTTCCGTTTCTTTCACAGACCAATCATTTCACTTCATAAGACCTCAATATATTGTCAGGAGCCACAAGTATTAATTTTGTATTAATGTTTTTGACTCTCAAAGTGACAGTAGCTGCTTGGATTTTATGAATCACCAAGGAGCACAGTTTCTGCTAAAAAAATCTTCTTTACTGTTTTACTGAAGAAAAAAAATATGGATGGCCTGAGGGTGAGTAAATAAACAGCACATTTTCATTTTTGGTTGAACTGTCCCTTTAAATAACATGATTGCATGTGGAATACAAAAGTACAAGACAATGATATATCATTTAATTTTAACAAGTGTAAATGTGTATTTTGCAAGTTTAGAAAAGCAGATGAATATCATAATTTCTGAATTTGAATAATTATTATTTGAAGATGTTTCACCACTCATTCAATCGGATTCATCGATTGTGGGATCATGGGAAGAATACCTGTCACAAACTGAAGCATCATGTAGTTTACAAATTGCTGTGGGAGTCAATGTGTGAAAGATAAAAAGTGTTATTTTGTACTTGTTTTAATGCTGCTATTGGTATAGGCGCATCTGCTGTTGTATGTTGTTAGGTTTGAAATGTACTTTGATGTTGTGTTTGTCCTCCAGAGTTTTTCAGATATTTCAAGGCTGATGTTCCTGATTTTCCATTGTTACTGCTAATCTTCTTTTTTATTTCAGCAATGGCCCTGTCTGAGCAGTCGCAGGATTTCAGTGATGTGTTCTGTGAAGGTTTGTTTTTCTGCTTTGATCTTTACCCAGGTCACATCTGAAAGTGGCTGGAGTTCTTGCAGGATGGGTATGTGTCAGTTACTGGTGGAACCATTGAAAAACTAATGTTTTGTCTGTAGTAATATAGTCTTTGTGCAGGATATAACTGACATTTAAACACAGGGATTCTTTCCTTGTACATATTTTCAACACTTATTTATACTCTTAGTGGTGTATGACTGGTCTTATGCAGCAAAAAGGCTGTCAGTGTGGAAGCAAAATGCAAGCCTGTTGTTGCAGTTATGTTGCAGCAGCACTTACTTTCTGCTTACGCAAAATTTCACTGTAGTCACCATTGTTTTCCATCATTTGCATGGTTATTAGACATGTGATATGAAATGGAACTCATAATGTTTTCAGATCAATAACGCAGATAAATATTCAAGCTTGCGGCTCTCTACAGATCATATAAATGGGAAAATGACATGACTAATTGTTTAGGGAATAAAATCCATTACCTACAGCCAGCAGAGAACAAAGCAAGGCAGAGGAATGAAACTCATGAACAAATGACACATCATCAACTATAAGTGAGAGCTCGCCAAGGTTTTTTTTGGGTTTTGGAAATCCTCTACTTCTGTCTTATTCATTCTCTCAATTTCTACAATTTCTAGATTTTTCATTTTTGGAATTTTTTGTAGGCCTACCAGAATGCAACATAACTAGCTACCAGCAATATTAACAAAGCTACAATAAAGACCATGCTACCAACAACACAATGGTCTGGCATGCAGCAAAACAAACAGCAAATACAGTAAATACCACTTCAAATGAAACCTTCATGTTTTACCACAAAGGTTTCTGTAACCGCTCAAATACTGAAGTATCAGTTTGAAGTTTTATAATTTTCCCTAATCTTAAATTTAGAATTAAGCTGATAAGATATTTTAGTTCTGTATGAAATCTGATTTGTGGTCTGACTTGCGGTTATTTTAGTATTATTTATATACTATTATAGTTGTAATTAATATTTTGAATTAGCTTTAATTTGATATACTTTCAGTTTTCATTTTAATTTTAGTTATGCAATTTAGTTTGGCAATTTTTATTTTTTACAGCTTTAATCTTAATTTAAAAAAATGTCCCCCCCCTCCCAGCTTTTTCAAGTGTTAATCCAGTTTTAGTTTTTTATTTATTTTATTTTTAGTTTATTCAACTTAAACTAAAGGAAATTAGAAATGTTGCCTTGGCAACTAATTGAAATAAGTTTAAGTTTTATTGCATTTTTATACAACTTTTTATGTATTTATTAATTTTTTTTGCTCTTTTATTCCAGCTGTTGGTAAGAAAAAATGGAATGCATTACTTTCACAAGAAATGTCTTCATGCAATCATGTAATGTGCTACTTTTTAAAGGGGTCATATGATGCGATTTCAATTTTTCCTTTCTCTTTGGAGTGTTACAAGCTCTTGGTGCATAAAGAAGATCTGTAAAGTTGCAAAGACTAAAGTCTCAAATCCAAAGAGATATTCTTTATAAAAGTTAAGAGTCAGCCACGCCTACCTAAAACGGCTCGTTCTAACACGCCCCCACATATCTATGTCACTATGTGGGAAGATTTGCATAACGCCGCCCAAATGTTCACGCAAAGAAAGAAGGCGTAACTTTTATTCTCGCTGTAGTATTGTTGAAAGCAACTGCATCATTCCTTTCAAAGGCTAAAAAGGAGCAATTAAGCACACGTTCTTGCGTTCTGCTTGCACTTTAGCTATAAAAGGATCTCAAAGGCCCCCTTTTTTGCATTTATAAAACTAGAACACACAATTTACCGATCCACAGAGATAAAAGGAATAACCTCCCATAACTCAATTCACCATGTCATGCAGAAATCACTTAAGGAAAGAACAGCCTATCTGTATAAGCTTACCTCTAGGGAAGTTGTGATAGTCCTTGCACCGAAGGGCTAATGCAGCGATATTTGCTGTGATCTTCATTCCCACGCTCTGTCAGAGTAAGAGGTCAAAACATGGACTTCAAAATCTGCGAGTATATTATTCAGTGACTAAATGGTCATGAATGGTTTTCTACCTTGAAGGTTGTGTAGGCGTGACTTATAGGAATAGGTCGATGGGGTTGAAAACGTATACGAGGTTGAAAACTTATACACTCTGGTTCATCTTCAACACTGTATGGGTAAACGGATCGCATCGGGAGCAAGTCGAACACCTGGGACCATGAAACAACATTAGTTAGTGCATTGTCGAATTAAATGCACTAATGTTTGTTTACTTAAACTGCTATAATGACCACCACATCATAATAGCTTAGGTTTGTCCAATAGACAGCAGAACTCAAATGAAATTTCAGTTCATTCTGGTTCTCAAATCCGATTGGTTGAGAACCATGAGATATTGTACTGGTATCGCTACAGGAACACCCTTTCACAATTTTGTATCACTCCGCTTGTTCTAGCAGGGTCTATGTTTTTTAAAAATTATTCACTGAGCTAATCGTAGAGTACATTAGTTAATATAAAAAGAAACGTCTAGCTTCAGGGTCTCTCTCTCTCTCTCTCATTTGAATGCACGTCTTGCCACATTGTTTCTCTCTTATAACCTCATTATTTCTCACTAATAACCCAACTGAAGCAGCACATGCCCTTGATACGAATTCTAAAAGTGACGTGTGTTTAACTGTGAACTTGAGCTTTGAATCCGTGGCGGAAGGAAGTAGTTCCGCACAAAAGAGTACTCCGTTGTTTCTTGTTTAATTACACACATGTTCCGTCGAACTGTTGTATAAACACAATATCACTTGAGTACTGATTGCCTCTGGCCTAATCACAGCCATGCTGATATAGAGCCGGTATTGCTCTCGTACTCGAGTGATATTGCTCATATATTTATATATATATAAATGCGAGACTGGAACACACTCTAAAAAATATTGTTTGGACACAACAAAAAAAATGTACGCAACATTTTTTGGAGTTAAGGCAACTTCTTCTGAAATTAAGTTAAACTAATACACTATATTGTGCTATATATACTTAGAAAATTGTGTTAAAACTAACAATTATTAAGTTGAATACTCATAAAAATTAAGTTGTTTTTTCACATTGTTTTAAATTTGATTCAATCATGGACACTGGTTACAATAACTACTAAAATACTATTTTTTGATGAAACGACACTTAATGATGCCAGAAAAACAATCTTTTAGCATTTTCAGCTAAATACCTTCTGATTGAAACAGCATGTCAGACAATGTCCAGTGAGTCTGTTCTCAACCTAAGCAAACGCTCTACTCTTCATCACAATGGTAATCTCATAAAAACCACCAACATAACAGAAACACTTTTAAATACTAATATAACCGAACACTGAACATTAATAAATCTTCTCCTGTTCTGATCTTGAATAGAAATGCATAAAATATGAGTTTATTTCTACATTACCGCTCATTATTCAGTCACATGCGAAGCATGCTGGGAACTTGTGAACTTGAAAAAATGAAGTTATGGAGCCAATTACATTGAGTTAGTACAACTTAAATAATATTTTAAACAAACTAACACAGATATTTAAGTTGAAGTTACACACAGTATTATGTTGATGTAATTATCAACATTAAGATATCAGGACAACTCATTAAAAAATGTTTAAAACTTAAAATGTTTAATTAAATCAATAAATTTGAATTTTTAACTTGCACTAAAGTAGTGGCAACAGATCCACTGAATTATTTTTTAGAGTGCAGTAAATTGAACCTCTTAATAGATGCAGTCTCCTGGGAATAAAAACAAAAACAAAATTATTAAAACTATTATCTAATTGATATTAGTAATACATGAAGATGTTTCTGTTTATTTTTAATGCTATGCTATAGTACTGTATATTGTGTTTACTGAGTATTTTCTCTCAGGCCCCCAGTCTGCCATGTCATTATTGACTTTATACACACAACACTATACTTGTTCTGTGTTAGTGCCTGAACTTTGGCTTGAGGGTGATTTATAGCCCTGTCATTTGCTGTTCTAGTAATTGCTCAAGAGTGTGACAGACAGACTGGAATTATATTATACAAACTGAAACCGCGGAACAGTGTTTTTACATGCATTCTGGCAGATGAATGATGCACAAACAAAAGATCCAGATTTTCCCCCAAGGGAAAGTTTATAGTGCACAATTCTGGAAAAATATGGTTAAGGTATGAAGTGTGGATCTGGTTAATCCTAAAGGCCTGGGATAAGTGGCTCAGATGTTCGCTGGAGTGTGCTGATGTGCATGTATGTTGCGGAAGTGTCAGGCAGGCAGGGTAGTCATGGAACATCCATCTGCCAAGTTGAGTCACTTCCTGAGAAAACTAGGACTCCTGTGGGAGTCATTGTTCACATGACTGGGACAACTTAGCTCTTTTTCTGTTCCATCATTGTGAATCTTCACTGCTGACAGAGTATTTCATGTGAGATTGCAGAAAAAGGCTGAAACATCATTACAAGTACTCACTAAAAGTAAACACTGCATCAAAAAGGTAACCAGGTACATCCAAACAATTATAACATGTAATTAAAAAGCTGATTGCATTGGCCATGGAAGCACACCACATGTGCATTGACAGATATACCAATCGGCTTTTATTTGATAAAAACACAGGTAAAAACAGCATTATTGTAACATAGTATTATAGTTTAACATAACTATTTTCTAATTTAATATGTTTAAACCAACCATCCCCGGTCTCACCGTATAATTATTTATATATATATATATATATTGCATTGTTTCTTTTTTTATCTTTCATTCAAAACATTCACAAAAATTCTAACCTTTCACTGAAGTAAAACAATTGAAAGTGGGGGGAAACTCACATTATGAAATACATGTTTTTCTCCAATGCATGCTGGCCACAATTATTGGCACCACTAGAAATTCTTATGAGTAAAATTTCTCTGAAATATATTGCCATTCATATTTATATATTTTTTTAGCACACCAAGGTTACTAGGAGAATGAAATTGTCCAGCCATGACTTCCTGTTCCACTGGATTATACATATGAGGAATACAATGGCCAAATTCCCTTAAATATACAGCTGGATCTTTAATGTTGTGGGCCTATTTTATCTGCCGGAGGTCCTGGACATCTTGTTCAGATACATGGCATCATGGACCAACAGATAAAAATCTAAACCTGACTGTCTCTGTTAGAAATCGTATAATGGGCCATGGTTGGATCTTCCATCAGGACAATGATCCAAAACAAATATCAAAATCAACACAAAAATGTGTCACTGAGCACAAAATGAAGCTTCTGTAATGGCCGACCTAGTTCCCTTTCAGTCGGTCACTCTCAACGTCACGTCGGAGGACCGACGAATTGGGATCTCGCTTAGAGGGACCAATCTACTTCGAGTGTAAACTAAACGAGCCAATGCACATTGGCATGTGATTATTGCATCCAGCTGCTGCTGATCACAGCGTGAGTATAAGTAGGCAGCAGGTGCAGCGCATATTCAGCTTTTCGCTTCGGAGCCGAGAGATCACATCGTTCTGCTCCTGACTACTCTACTGAGAGAAAAGACTGAACGAGTTCAGCGCGCTCTTGGATAGCTCTTCGTGTTGGCGGACGGTGCTTCAGCGGTGGTGGTTTCCCGTGTCGAGTGGGTTGCACACATCAGGCTGCACTACCCCCTGTTGGTGTTGCAGATGATCATCTCCCCTGTGCGCCTCAGCACGCTAAAAGAGCTTTTTCCCCTAAAAGAGCAATTTCGGGTGCGTCTTTTTAAAGACGACGTTGCTTGGCAAACTTGACGTTACGTCTTTATAAAGACGATGTGGGTCTTGCTATAGACAACGTATCACCCGGGCGTTCTGGATGCGGTCGTTACCTGGCGCTGGGTGATGGTCACGATCGCTGCCTCTCGTGCCTGGGCATGAAGCACGCTGAGGTGGCTTTCGTGGATGGCTCATGCTCCCATGGCGGGGGTATGACCATCTCGGAGTTGCGGACCGGACTCCGTTACCTGCAAGGGGGCAGAGTGCCCGTGCCACCGCCTAGATCTGGGGTTCCCTCTGGTGGCAGCCGGGGGCGTCCTTCTTCTAGCGGTGGGCGGACTGGTCTTACGGTCACGGTGAGGAATTCCCCTCCGGGGATGCCCAAGCCCGCCGGCACTTCGAAACCAGCGGAGCTCTCAAAAAGAGCAGGCTGGACCCTCCCGGGGGGTACCACCTGTTTCTTCCGAGGCTCCCCCCGACGATCGGATGTCGATTGCAGCATCGGAGGGTGAGCCAGAGCTTTCTGGAGAGGAAGATTCGGCTGCGCTGCTCTCCTCCGGGACCGTAGCAATGCCTGGATCGGATCCAGAAATAATGGCTATGCTTTCCCGGGCCACCGTAGGGGTAGGGCTCGAGTGAAGACTTTCACCGTGTCCCGAGCCCTCAAGGTTGCACGATTGGTTCCCGGGGCGGTCCGCGCTGGTTCTCAGCGCCCCGCCTCGGTGCCTTTCTTCCCGGAGGTGCATGAGGAGCTCAACAGGTCGTGGACGGCACCTTTTTACTGCCGGAAACTGATTTGCTGGATCCTCCTCCCTCACCACCCTCGATGGTGGGGCAGTCAGGGGGTTACAAGGGTCCCCCCGGTGGAGCGGTCGGTTGCGATGCAGTTGTGTCCTAATACCGCCTCCAACCGGCAGGGAGAACCGTGCCTCCTCTCCCGGGTCTGTAGGTACTCGGCTGGCCAGCGATGCCTATACGACCGGTGGAGAAGCTGCCTCCGCCTTACACGCTACGGCGTGATTGCAAGTGCACCAGGCCAAGGCACTGAGGGACTTGCACGAGGGTGGTCACGACCTGGAAGTTCAGAGAGAACTCCGCACCGCGGCGGACCTCGCGCCACGAGCGACGAAGGTTACGGCGCGGTCTCTGGGTCGTGCCATGTCCACTATGGTGGTCCAGGAGCGCCAATTCTGGCTGTGACTGGCTGACATGCGCGAGACGGACAAGACACGATTCTTGAACGCCCCCGTGTCCCAGGCCGGCCTGTCGGCGACACGGTGGAGAACGTGCCCAGCGGTTCTCCGCTGACCAGAGCAGACTGAGGCCATCAGGTACATCCTGCCGGTGTGCAGCTGCTGCCGTCGCCGAGGGCGGCCCCCCTGCCACCGCCAAACAAGAGCAGAGCTCCTGCGGCCTCAAGCAAAGCTGTGCCGTGGAGCCGGTCGCAGGGCAGCCGCCCCGCCCGTCCAGGCCCCCGCCAAACCTGGTGGCAAGCGAGAGAGCAAGAGGCCCGGAGACGGGCGACCCAGAGGTGGAGGGACGTGCTCTTCAGGAGATGGTAAGCACACCACTCCCTCCCCCGGAGGAGGGCCGGGCGGAGAATCTTTTTCCACCAATGACCTCGGTCGGTGGTACCCAAATTCTCGACAAAGAGCAATTCCTCTATTTTTTGGGTCCCCAGAGGGGACGGGGGGTTGTGGACGATCTAGTACGTATCACACTCACCCTCCTCTCTCGCCAGTGAGCAGCAGTGGGCGGATCGGGAGGACGAACCAACGGACTACCCACGCACCCTCTGCTCAAACGCAGGTCAGTGTTACACACTCAGACCCCGCCTCGGACCGGCAAAGAGACGCCCGGGCCGGGTCCCTGCGTTCTTTCACGCTGCCCCGCTGCGGGTACGCCTGTAGTTCCGTTGATGCCACTTGCGCGGCGTCTGGGAGCCTGGCTAGAGCTACCCAGCCCGTCTCGATGGCTCCGTCGAACCGTCAGGCTCGGCTATGCGATTCAGTTCGCCCGGCGCCCTCCCAAGTTCAGGGGCGTCCACTTTACGTCAGTGAAAGCAGCAGATGCCCCTGTCTTGCGTGCAGAGATCGCAGTCCTACTGGCGAAGGACGCGATAGAGCCGGTCCCTCCAGCCGATATGAGGTCGGGGTTTTACAGCCCTTACTTTATTGTACCCAAGAAAGGCGGTGGGTTGAGACCTATCTTGGACCTGCGCGTCGTGAACCGGGCCCTTCACCGGCTCCCGTTCAAGATGCTCACGCAGAAATGCACTTTCAGGTGTATCCGTCCCCAAGACTGGTTCGCAGCGATCGACCTGAAGGACACGTACTTTCATGTTTCGATCCTTCCGCGCCACAGGCCATTCCTGCGGTTTGCGTTCGAGGGGCGGGCATACCAGTACAAGGTCCTGCCCTTCGGGCTGTCCCTGTCGCCCCGTGTCTTTACGAAAGTTACGGAGGCAGCCCTTGTTCCCACGAGAGAGCAGGGCATTCGCATCCTCAACTACCTCGATGATTGGCTCATACTCGCCCAGTCTCAGGATCAGTTGTGCGAGCACAGGGACTTGGTGCTTTCACACCTCAGCCTGTTGGGCCTTCAGGTCAACTGGGAAAAGAGCAAACTCTCCCCGATGCAGAGGATCTCTTTTCTCGGTATGGAGTTGGACTCGGTCGAACAGACAGCACGCCTCACGCAGGAACGTGCTCAGTCGGTGTTGAACTGCTTGAATACATTCAAGAGCAGGATGGCGGTCCCACTGAAATTGTTTCAGAGGCTCCTGGGGCATATGGCGGCCACGGCGGCAGTCACGCCACTGGGGCTACTCCATATGAGACCGCTGCAGCACTGGCTCCATGGCCGAGTCCCGAGGTGGGCGTGGCAACGCGGCACCTTCCGGGTCCAGGTGACACCGGCCTGCCGCCAAACCTTCACCCCGTGGTCAGACCTTGCGTTCCTCCGGGCAGGAGTGCCCCTGGAGCAGGTCTCCAGGCATGCTGGGTTGCACAGATGCCTCAACCACCGGCTGGGGGGCCACGTACAACGGGCTTGCAGTGTCAGGGGTTTGGACGGGGCCCCGACTGCACTGGCACATCAACTGCCTTGAGTTGCTGGCAGTGCACCTTGCCCTGAGCCGTCTCAAAGGGCGCTTACGAGGCAAGCATGTACTGGTCCGCACGGACAATACAGCGGCCGTTGCGTACATCAACCGACAAGGTGGTCTGCGCTCCCGTCGCTTATCGCAACTCGCCCGCCACCTCCTCCTCTGGAGTCAGAAGCATCTGAGGTCGCTTCGTGCTGTTCACATTCCTGGGCTGCTCAACCGGGCAGCCGACGAGCTGTCCCGAGCTGTGCGCCCGGGAGAATGGCGACTCCATCCCCAGACGGTCCAGCTGGTTTGGGGACGTTTCGGAGCCGCTCAGGTAGACCTGTTTGCCTCTCCAGAAACCTCTCACTGCCAGTTGTTCTTCGCCCTGACCGACGGAACACTCGGCACGGACGCTCTGGCACACAGCTGGCCGCGGGGCCTTCGCAAGTATGCGTTTCCCCCAGTGAGCCTTCTGGCACAGTTCCTGTGCAAAGTCAGGGAGGACGAGGAGCAGGTCCTGCTGGTGGCGCCCTATTGGCCTACCCGGACCTGGTTCCCGGAACTAATGCTCCTCGCGACAGCCCCTCCCTGGCCGATTCCTCTGAGAAAGGATTTACTGACTCAGAGACGGGGCACCCTTTGGCACCCGCGTCCAGACCTCTGGAAACTTCATGTCTGGTCCCTGGACGGGACGCGGAGGTTCTAGGTGGCCTACCCCAAGGGGTAGTTGACACCATCACTTCAGCGAGAGCACCGTCTACGAGACACGCCTACGCTTTGAAGTGGAACCTGTTCGTTGAGTGGTGTTCTTCTCGCCGAGAAGACCCCCGGAGATGCCCGATCGGAGTTGTGCTGTCCTTCTTGCAGCAGGGGCTGGAGCGAAGGCTGTCTCCCTCCACCCTTAAAGTTCATGTCGCCGCGATCGCTGCTAACCACGACCCCGTAGAAGGGAGGTCGTTGGGGAAGCATGACTTGGTCGTCAGATTCCTTAGGGGGGCGAGAAGGTTAAATCCTCCACGGCCCCCCTCTATACCCTCTTGGGACCTGAGTCTGGTGCTCACGGCACTACAGCAGGCCCCGTTTGAGCCTTTACAGGCAGTGGAGCTGAAGTTCCTCTCAATGAAGACTTTGCTCCTGCTGGCATTGGCCTCTATCAAGAGGGTAGGGGACCTGCACGCATTTTCGGTCAACGATTCGTGCCTAGAGTTCGGGCCGGCTGATTCCCAGGTAACCCTGAGGCCCCGGCCCGGCTACGTGCCCAAGGTTCCCGCTACTCCCTTCAGGGATCAGGTGGTGAACCTCCAAGCGCTGCCCTCGGAGGAGGCAGACCCAGCCCTAGCTTTGCTCTGTCCCGTCCGAGCCTTAAGGTGCTACGTAGACCGGACGCAAAGCTTCAGGACCTCAGACCAGCTCTTTGTCTGTCACGGAGGCCGGCAGAAGGGGAATGCCGTCTCAAAGCAGAGGATGGCCCACTGGATAGTGGATGCCATCACCCTGGCTTATCAGGCACAGGGTGTGCCCTGCCCGCTCAGGTTGCGAGCTCACTCAACTAGAGGTGTTGCATCCTCCTGGGCGCTGGCTCGTGGCGCCTCGCTGACAGATATTTGTAGGGCTGCGGGCTGGGCGACCCCTAACACATTCGCTAGATTCTATAGCCTTCGTGTGGAGCCGGTATCCTCCTGTGTTCTCACCTCAAACGGGTAGAAGCACTGAGAGGCCCCGGCTTCGGGTCGGCTTGCAAAATCACTCCAGAGAGTCCATACAGTAGACCCTGTTGAGTTCCTCCGTCCCCTCGGCAGCCAGACGTGGCGGAGCGTCCGGCGCCAGGCCTTCACTCGCTGAATCCTCGAGAACCGGTAGAAGGCTGGGTTCCATATGTAAGACCTAAGTGGATCTCATATGTGTAAAGTCCACGGTATAGCCTTGAGCCCGTGTTTCCCCGGCAGACTTCTGCCATTCCAAGAGGGTTCAATCACCTCCATTCTTCCATATGCACCTAAGGGATGTTCATATGTGTATTGCTTCCGAAACCTCCTTCGGGAAGGTTCGAGCTTCCGTAACGCCCCTGTTCCAAGTAGAACGGGTACGTTTTCCTAGTGTTATCCAGTCTTACTCATTGGGTAGTGCCATTGCAGCAGTAGCTGGTCCTCTTGTGAAGAAGCCCTGGCCTACGCCAAAAAATAGGGGCGCAGGTGGCTTCCACAGGACACTGGAAGGGGCAGTAGCTGTGGCCCTTTGGTAGGATCCCAATTTCGTCGGTCCTCCGACGTGACGTCGAGAGTGACCGACTGAAAGGGAACGTCTCGGTTACGTATGTAACCCTCGTTCCCTGAAGGAGGGAACGGAGACGTCACGTCCCGTCGCCACAGCTCCTGTACCACCGCTGAGCGGCCGGGTCACCGGCTCGGCTCCTCAGCGAAAACCTGAATATGCGCTGCACCTGCTGCCTACTTATACTCACGCTGTGATCAGCAGCAGCTGGATGCAATAATCGCATGCCAATGTGCATTGGCTCGTTTAGTTTACACTCGAAGTAGATTGGTCCCTCTAAGCGAGATCCCAATTCGTCGGTCCTCCGATGTGATGTCTCCGTTCCCTCCTTCAGGGAACGAGGGTTACATACGGAACCGAGACGTTCTCTGACCTGAACCCTAGAAAATGAGTGGGGTGAACTGAGGAGAAGACGCACCAACGTGGAGCTGGGAATCTGAAGGATCTGGAGAGATTCTGTATGAAGGAATGGTCTCTGATCTCTTGTTAGATGTTCTCCAAACTCATCAGGAATTATAAAAGAAAACTAAGAGGTGTTATCTTGGGAAAAGGACGTTGCAATAATTGGGTGCCAATAATTGTGGCCAATGTGAACTAGAGAAAAACATTTATTTCATAATGAGATTTCCCCCCCATTTTCCATTGTTTTATTTAAATGAAAGGTTAGAATTTTGTGAATTTTTTTGAATGAAAGATCAAAAAGATTAACAATGCAGATTTATCTTCACAGCCACCTTTGCTCATATTTACGAAAAGTGCCAATATTAGTGGGCACTGTATATACTGTACATACATATAGATCCTGTACTCTCAGCTAAAGGTAGATAGTCGAGCGATTGGTGGACAAAAGAAACATTATAAGGACAATATCAAGGCCATTTTGAAGAAATTCCATATTACTTCAAGCAATTGGGAACACATTGCACTGGATAGAAGCTCCTGGACATAAATCCATGCAGGATGGTGCAGCACATCATGAAATAGAACTCCGCCGTGCCACAGAAATAAAGCGTCAGCTTTGCAAGGAGAAAGATAAAAAGGCTCAATATATACTGTATATAGAATTAATAATGAACTACAATGTGTTTAAAACTTTTATTAAAATATATTGAGTAGTTAAATATAAATAAATATTGAGATTTATAGTTGATTTTCTATTCTTAATTAAATTAGGGATGCATGTATGTAGCACAGTTTTATTTTCTTGGGTGAAATTTCCAAGGTGGTGTAGTTGGCTATAAATATATCTACATATACATCTATACATATGTACATCTACCTCTACCCTCTCACACACAGAAAGCCAGATGATGACTCCATATTTCAGATCAATGCTGAGGAAGACAAAAAGAGAACTTAAGACTTCCACCAGATCAGTTCACCTCTCCTTTAAGAATATTAATTATTGTCAACTTGAGACAAAGTAATGACTCTCTAAGGACGATGGAACCAGACATACAGTCTACCAAGTGGAGTCCAATGTGCTGGTGATCAGAGATGCTAATCTGGTCTTCAGGTGACTGGACACCATATATCAATGGCAGGTTTAGTCTTCAGAGGGACTGAGGATCATAGGTCTGTGACAGGGGCAGTAAAATTACATGACATCTCCTCCCACATCTTCTCAATTTTATATTAAAAAAGAACATTTAATTCTGTCAGGACCACTATCGTCAAAGATGATTGACAACTAGCATACAGTTTGGATTGGCGGTATGGTTCCGTTGTGGGCAAGAACTCCCTGCGCATCCATGCAGCCTAGCATGGATGAGAGCAGGGAGAGCAGCAATAACCCCCCAAGGTAAACAGAACAGAACCAACATAAATGTATTTCAGATATTGTTAAAGTTCAATAATTTTATGTACACATAAATAAAAGAATTAGTCTGATTCAAAGGAGAATCAGAAGGCTGAATCCCGACTGACAGAGGAGGAGTTGGGGATGCAGGAGGGTAATTAGCTATTGAACAATGTGAAAATTGCTGATAATACTGAGGGACCTTATATATGAATGCTTAGATAGGTGTCGTATTCCCATAGGTAGATGGGGATCAGCTGAGAGTCAGCTGATGCAAACTTGACTAACGTGACCTGCCAGAACTAACGCTTACGCTTGATTTAATATTACAACATGCAGATATTCTGCTGTGAGACAGACTGGACTCTAAAGATCAGAGACTTGGCTGTAATGTGGCAGTTATTCAGCAGGGAATAAGACCATTAAAATACCTTTCTAAGAAGGAATAATGTCACTTCAGAAGATTTAGCTTGGTTATGATCTGAAATGTTATTTATTTAAAGGTCAGTTTGTGCAAGGAATATCTTGTCTTGAGCCAGCCTTTTTGGAAAATTGGTCACTTCAGTAATGCGTACATCATAAAAAGTATGTCCACTTTTAAATTAACTATATGTTAAAGCTGACAGCAAAATAAAAGCAGACCTCAGGTGGCACACGAGTCATCCACCATTGCTCCCTCATTCATTACGCAACTATTCAGCCATAACCCACCCTCAAATCTCAACCAAAGCAGAACAGAGAAAATTAAACCCATGTTGCACGATACATTACATGGACTCAAGCTCCATCGATCATGAAGATGAAAAGCAATTGGCCGGCTGAGATAGGCAGAGCGCAACGGGATATAAATGGCTTCTTTGGTGGCTCCTCAAACTGTAATCCAGCATCTCACTTCCCCCTCTGGTTGAGTTACTACTCACCATCCTTTACTTCTCAATACACCCTGATGTACAGTAGAAGATGTTCTCCTACTGTGACACAAGTGATCCCAAACAACTAATTCTGAGAACTGTTACTGAACAAACAACAACTTTACCACACATTTGTGTGAACATGAAATCTCAAGTGGAACAACAAGTCCTGCAATGGCAGCTCAAACTCTGGTTTATTTGAAATATAGACACTTTAGTACATACAATATTGTTGTTGTGACACAGCTGTGTATGTAACACCTAACTTTCCTTTAAGGTTCAATGACATGACACATACTTTTTTTAAAATCTATAAATGCAATAAAAAATACATAAAAAATGCAGTTGCATGTCTATCTCACTGTATATATATATATATACACACACACACAAATATATAAGTAAAATATCAGACAATTAATTTTTCATAGGCAAGGGTAGTGCAGGTAGTGAACGTCATGTGGTGCAAAAATGAAAAAAAATATATATTTTTTTTCATTTTTGATATTCTGTTAAAAATCACTGTGATTTGTGAATGTTGATTCTTAAATAACAACTATTCTGCAGTAGCGAATTGGTGCGGGACAGAATCTCAGAATTTCTTCATACCCAGGTATGTACACTCTGTATTATGTAGCCTGCAGCCTACTGCTACTCTACAATTTCTGTTCTATGAATTCATTCATGTCCCATGTACACATGCAGGCACACACACATACTCACACCTTAATGATGCTAGTCACTCTCTTCCTCAAGGAAACTTGTCATACTATGCAATGCTTGAAGGTCCCACAAGGACAGTGGAGTGAATCTTGCCGATGCTATCATATGCCTCTATCATCATCCTTTAGCTCAGGGCTGGCGCTGTGTCCCCTGAGACTATGTCACTGGAGCATATCAGCTATAATGAGGGGCTCCTGAACCCATCAAACTGAATTTAGTGAGCAGACTGACACATACTTGTATAATCTTATATTTTGACACAAGCTGTTGCAGTCGCCTGAATTTCCTTATGGTCCTGAGGGACGAATGTATTCTAATTTTAGGGCCATTTTAGTGGCCTATGAGTCTGCATGTGTGAATAAGAGTAATAGTAATATGTCTAATGCAGAGTTTTCCAGTAGCGGCCCTGGACCAATCCAAAACAAAATCCGTATTTGACAGACCAGTTCTTGAGGACTATACAAGCTGATAAGCTGAATTCTGTGTACTATAATTGAGGGAACCAAAATGTGCAGTGTTAGGGGTGCTCCAGGATTCAGAAACACTGAACTGATGGAATCATCCTCCTTGAAGACTACGTTATTGGATTACCTCTTGAGCAGCTTATTTTATTTTAATCCTGACATACATTGAAAAACTATTCATGCAGACCTGTTGGATGATTCCCAGAGCACTAAATTCAAGTTTCAGGCTTAAAGTCAATGTGAAACTTGTCTGCAACCTATTTTACTTAAACAGTCACTCATATTTTGAGTTAAACAAGATATTCAACCCAAACAACATTGGGTGGGTTTTGGTTGTCTTGTGTAGACCTTCTGCTGTCATTTTGAAGGTCTGGACTCCATAGCAGCTTTCATTGCCAAGGACCATCCAAGAGGCTGTTTGACCAGTATATAAACCAACCATTCACATTTTGTTTTGTTCAGCGTCATGTTTAGGGTGTGAAATGCAAAGTCAATGTCCCTACAATAACAGACAAGCAAGCAACCAATAAATTATTCATTCTTTCAGAACGTCTTTTTCAGTCGTCATGAGTCTATGTTGTGAACTTCACATGCTTTTGACAATCCAGCATTTAGTTGAGCGTGATAGGCGCTCATTGTCACAGTTGTAAACACGATGGCTTTCTCCTTCCATGAGGGGATTTGGCATCTTGATGGCTTGGTTTCCAAGTGGACCATTAAAGAACGTGACACACACGTCTCCTGGAAGTCCTGTAGAATTCAACCAAGCAGATGACGACTTCAAAACTCCTGAAGTGTTTCATATTTTGTGTGCCTTATGCATCAGTTGTTCACCCAACGATCTGTGGGTCTGAGAAGTCTGAGGCTTAGACTAGGTTGCATCTATAATAATGCACAAACCAAAGTCATTATTTTTGTACACAGTGCACATGCTAAAATGTTACTTTAAGTAGATGTCAGCTTAAGCCAAGCAGAGACAAAATAAAGAAATACTCTCCATTTTTTTTCACACCATACATCAGTTGAGATGTAAGTAAACTACTGGTGGCAGGTCATGATTGACCACCATACTGTAAACAAACAAGACACATTACACAGTCAGCATTTATGCCTGCAGCTACATGTGTAAAAGATGCTTGAGTTAATTAAGCGCTACAATGCAGTCGCTTTGATTTTGTTTTTCTGACATGCAACTTCACTGCATCTGTTAATAAATGAAAAGAAATGAATTTGTCATACTGAAGTGTCACACACCATTACTCACATATAATTTCGACTTCTGCCGAGGCAAATTGTAACACTAGAGAATTGTGCATGTACATAAATATTTCAAGATGAACAGACTCACAGTTCAAATGATTTGTATTCTAATTTTAATTAACATAAGTTCAGTAACGTGCACCTATAAAATGCACAAGGCAACTTTCAAAGTGGACTGATTGTCTTTATATTTAACAGTTTATTTTGCTGTTAAAATATACTACATACTGTTCTGGTACAAAATTGATACAGAATGCAATTCAAGTCTTAAAAGAGAAAGATAAGTCTTGTGCATATTCAGAACTCTTTAAAGTGTTTAAAGACACTTCTTATTGTTTAAGACAGCTGAGCACCAACACTTTTCTTTTTCATGACTAGTGCTCTGTTTTATTTGAGATAAAAAAGTTTACCTTTATAAATGGCCAAAATACATAAAAACCAACATAAAGAATTCGCAAATACTTTATCAGTATTACACAGCATGCCTGACTGCTTTAATGAAGTGCACACTTCAAATCTTTTTAAGTATGAAAGCAAACATTTTCAAAAATTGCTTATTCAGAGATTAATAAATGAAAGGGATAATGAAACCATAGCAAAATTGGTCTATGAATTCCTTCAGCCTTCTGATATCTTTTCTCTCTGCTAAATGCTAATTTTACTTAAATCATTCTGATTAAGAAATATAATTTAATGGAGACAAAAAAACTATTTTAAGAGATATAGATAGTTGGTTGGGATGTGATACATACTGGGGATGACTTATATTTGTTTGTGTTGTGATACAGCAATGGAGCATCCTAATTTATTTCAATGACTGCTGCTTGACTGACACATGCAACCTGCACTATGCAATCCTTTCATTTTATATGTTGCTTAAAGTAAACAAAAACAATACTTAATGACAACATACCACTTCTTCTTAATGGCTAACAAGCCTTTTTGCTTCATATGCTACCAAACCTTGACTTTACAGTGTATGATATACCAACAAATATAAAGTGCATGCAGTTCAGGTAAGCTATCAGAAACTAGGACTGAATAGTCAAATTATATATGGTTGGCACAGACATTTTATTTTTGACAAAGGGTGTTGCATCAGCAAAGGTCTCAAAGGAACTGTCCTGTTAACACTCCTCTCTCTCCGTCTCTTGCTGCTAATGGCATTCTTGCTGAAGACTGTTTGAAATAATTAATGTCAAACCGGGCAGTGAAAAGTTACATCGTAGTGCACAGTAGGTAAGAGAGCCTGACAGACAATAAACACAGGAGGCACAGAATCTGCACTTACTCTGCAAAACAGGTCCACAGACTTCCAGCAAATTGGAGCAACCATCATTCATTAATTATTTTTTATATATTTTTTTAAATGTTTTTTATTTGTTTTTTAAATATTTATTAAATATTTTAGTAATCTAATTAATCTTTTAGTTAATAACAGCATATTACTTTGCTGCATTTAAGTTAAGTTAAGGTAAGGTATATATGATAAAAATGTTATTAAACCCGTCAGACCACTCATGAAACATAAATACTCCAAAATACAAAAATATTAACATACACATACAATAATTGCAATAAATAAACTAAAATAAATATACACCACCTATAAGCACCAGCTCAAAAAAATCTATTGGACACAACATATTTAAATCCATTCTGCAGAAAACTCCCCCAAAATCAGTGAAGTCAAACTAATAAATGCAAAGAAACATAACCAACAGGTGATATTTTATTCTCATAGACTTCCTGGTATATGAACCTCCAACATTGTAACTAAAAACTATGAATAATGAATTAGACCCTTAGTAGGCACTGCAGTTTCTCCTTATCTGTAATAATTAGCACTTAGCGGGATGCTAACCCCAGATTGCTAGCATTTCCCACTGAGACAGCACTTCTCCATTGCGCTTGATGAATCATAGTCACTTTATTTGCATTTTTGGTGGGTATTTTTTAGCAGATTTAGCAAATATTTGACTCTCACGTTGTCATAAAAAAAAGGGTCGAAAGTGGCTGACAGCAGAGGTCAGAATCGATCTGTCGCTGTTTTTGTTTGCTCTTCAAGGTCTTTTGACAAACAGAGGTGCTCCAAAAGGACAGCATCACTCTCTTCTCCTAAGAGCAGAGACAATTGTGCACTAAGAGAGAAAAAAATCTTTAGTGGAGAATAAGACGTCAGTTAGAAAAGAATAGAGAGTTTTCAGTTGCCTAAAACTGCTAGAAAGGGGGAAAAAAATAAGGTATTTTGCGTTGCTGCTATGTGGTCTTGAAGTTTTCTTATTAGCTTCATGTCACTAGTCTTATTGGGGTTAAAATAAAATAAAAATCATCAGATTAAAAAGGAACAAATTGATATCAGTTAGTATGTCATACATCTCATATGGGAGATAGAGATTTAATTTAATGTCCTGATCCATTCATTATTACTCTTCACAAGAAAACTGTATTATATCTCTATTGTCTGTCCAAAATAAATAAATAAAGAAACGAACAAACAAACAAACAAATAAATAATCCCAAATGAAAAAAAAAAAAAACAAACAAAAAAAAGCTAATAATAAATTTAACAATTAATTGCCAAGCCAGTCAATAAATCAAAATGACTCAGCAGTGAAAGATTGTGATGAATAGGCGAAAATAAATAATCAGCAGCACAACTGGCTTCTTGACAGTTGACAGATAAATAATAAATCCCTATGGAGTTACCTATCAATAAACAGCTCTTGTAATTTGTAGTTGTGTCATCAGAAAATGTAGGCTTTTAATGTCAATAAACCAATATCAAATGATGCTCTACAGAATGATATAACTCCCTGTGTTTGACAGAGTAATAATAAAAACAGGCAATCGTAATGCCTCATAAAAGTCTGACACCGATCATGTCTGAGTTGGCTAATATTGTATGAGCATGAAGAGTGAAGAGCAGTGAGAATAATTCATAAATGAGGATATAAGTGAACGACAGTTTCATGCTCTCTATGTCTGATGCCTTTCTGTTACTGGCCTGGATCTCACATTGGTTCAGTTTTAAAAGGGACAACTGAGTAATGTTCTAGTAATAAAAGAATCTTATTTTTTTCCCCCTCATAACTTCAGGCCTGATAGTGGCAACATTACAGTAAAATAGGTATATATTCTTTATCAAATATCACTTTATTTATTTGTTTGTTTGTCTGCTTGGTTAATGTGACCACAGTGTCAGTGAAGTACTTGAAGAAATAACAAGGTTAATATCCACTGTAAACAGAGTATTTATATTGTGCCAAATTATGTAAAAAGTGTGTAAATGTTATGTGAATGTTTGTATTAGGGATACAAAAAAATGCTAGATATGACATAAAATAATTGACAAAAGTGCAAAATGACTACAAAAACCTGAAAAAACTAATTCTAAATATGAATAAATAATATGCTATAGCAGATGCTATGGTAACAGCAGTTTTAGATATTAAAAACATCCAATATAAACTCGATCTGGCAATTCACATTCAGCACAATTAGTTTGTGGTCAGTGGAAAAAATACACACAAGCACACACAATCACAATGCACTTTTCATGAAGCTTGCAGCAACAGAGGACATTTCTGACAGGTCATGTCCATCTGGAGCTCACCATGTTTTGATGGTGTTACAAAAACAATGTTCTTGCAAATCTAAAGTAGTTAAATTTTATCTGTCAGTATTTCATACTATATACCTTCAGGAGACTTGTTATATAGTAAGCAAGCCATATGGATTAGTTTTAAGGTGCCTTTGAGGGCTGTATTGTGCTTTTTGGAGCTTGAATTCATTATGAATTCTGGTTGTATAGAAAATATATGTTCCAGACAAAAATTACAGCATACTGGTATAAAACACCATGATGATAAGCGAGTACAGAATTTTCATTTTTGGGTAAACTATTCCTATATGATATAACGATTTTTCTAAACAAATACTCATAAAAGTCAAGTCAGATTTAAAGAGCTGCAAACCAGGCCAATTAAATTGTAGTGCAATTTTCTGAAGAAATGGGTCATTTCCTCATTTAAACCAATGTGTGGGTAAGAAATCATCTAGCAACACTGCAGTTTTCTTTGCAAACTTTGAGAAATTCATCCAATTTAAATGTCTTTTTCTCATTAGTTAACTGTACCGCCCAGACCAGTTAGTCACAATAAATGCAAATCGTGTCAATGTGCTAGCGATTTTTCATCTCAGAAATAATTTTCCGTGAAAAGAGAGGCTATGCTTGCAGCCTAAACTATTTATACAACCCTCTGCTCTGTTAAAACATCCTAACACGATCCGTTTCATGACTGCTTGTCAGTCTGGCACAACAAAATGAATTTTTCACATTTGCAAGTCCATTTGTTCCATCAACACGGTGTCACTTTAAATTTTCAACCCTCCATTTGAACGGAGCTGACTGTACACTGACGCCTTATCCACAAAAGACTTTGCCACTGACGCTGTGATGCACACCATGGTGATCGCCCTGCTAGCAGTGTTGTAGAGTATTTAACCTGTTGGAAGCCTCTTAGAGAGCTGTCAGAGGAAGAAGCCTTCAGGTGAAAGTTGCAGCAGACCTAAATAGCCTACACGTGATAAGCATTTGCAGGACTAATTGCAGTAAAATATAAGCTCCAACCGATTTTATAAAAACAGTTCACCAAAAACATAAAATCATTTTTGTACCCTTGTGGTTTTTATAAACCTGTATGTATGGAAACCAGTTTCCGCCACTGAATAAAATAAATAAATAAAATAAAAGTAATTACGACTTTATCTTGCAATTCTGACTTCAATTCTCAGAATTGTGAGACAAACTCACAATTGCGAGTTCTGAAATCAGAATGGAGACATATGAACTCGCAGTTCTGACTTTTTTCTCGCAATTTCAAGTTTATTTATTGCAATTCTGACTTTTTTCTCAGAATTGCGAGATATAAGTTTGCAACTTCTATTTATAAAGTCAGAATTGCAAGATATAAACTCACAATTCTTACAAAAAAGTCATAATATAAGACGACGAGCATGCAGATGAGCTTCCCTGAGATGGTTTCTGACAGTTTGTGCAGAAATTCTTTGGTTATGCAAACCGATTGTTGCAGCAGCTGTCCGGGTGGCTGGTCTCAGACGATCTTGGAGGTGAAGATGCTGGATGTAGAGGTCCTGGGCTGGTGTGGTTACACGTGGTCTGTGAGGCCGGTTGGATGTACTGCCAAATTCTCTGAAATGCCTTTGGAGACGGCTTATGGTAGAGAAATTAACATTCAATTCACAGGCAACAGCTCTGGTGGACATTCCTGCAGTCAGCATGCCAATTGCACGCTCCCTCAAAACTTGTGACATCTGTGGCATTGTGCTGTGTGATAAAACTGCACATTTTAGAGTGGCCTTTTATTGTGGCCAGCCTAAGGCACACCTGTGCAATAATCATGTTGTCTAATCTTGATTTGCCACACCTGTAGGGTGGATGGATTATCTCGGCAAAGGAGAAGTGCTCACTAACACAGATTTAGACAGATTTGTGAACAATATTTGAGAAGCTGTCCAAACCTACGTGGCCCTACGTGAAAAATTAATTGCCCCCTCCTGTTAAATCATGAAAGAACTGCAATTAACCACATTATTTTAGAAAGCTGAGTTAAATTTCACTAGCCACACCCAGGCCTGATTACTGCCAGACCTGTTGAATCAAGAAATCACTTAAATAGAACCTGTCTGACAAAGTGAAGCATGCTTAAAGAGCAACACATTATGCCGCGAAATTCAAGAACAGATGAGAATCAAAACAGTTGACATGTATCAGTCTTTTGGACTAAAGGATTATAAAGCCACTTCTAAGGCTTTGGGACTCCAGCGAACCATGGTCAGAGCCATTACCCACAAATTGAGAAAACTTGGATCAATGGTGAACCTTCCCAGGAGTTGCCGGCCAACCAAAATTACTCCAAGAGCACAACGACGGACTCATCCAAGAGGTCATAAAAGAACCCAGAACAACATCTAAAGAACTGCAGGCCTCACTTGCCTCAATTAAGGTCAGTGTTCATGATTCAACAATAAGAAAGAGACTGGACAAAAACGGCATCCATGGGAGAGTTCCAAGGCAAAAGCCACTGCTAACCAAAAAGAACACAAAGGCTCGCCTCTCATTTGCCTAAAAATATCTTGATTATCCCCAAGACTTTTGGGCAAGTTTTCTGTAGGGCAAGTATTCTGTGGACTGATGAGACAAAAGTTTAACTTTTTGGAAGGTGTGTGTCCCGTTACATCTGGCGTAAAACCAACACCGTATTTCATAAAAAGAACATCCTACCAACAGTCAAACATGGTGGTGGTAGTGTGATGATCTGGGGCTGCTTTGCAGCTTCAGGACCTGGACGACTTGCCATAATTGATGGAACCATGAATTCACACTTGGGTTATGTAGCAGGACAATGATCCCAAACACACCAGCAAGTCCACCTCTGAATGACTCAAGAAAAACTAAATTAACTCTCTGGGGTCGACGAACGCGCCGGCACGTTTTGGGGCATTTTTTCCAGATAACGCCAAAATGAACTTATTAATATAGCATGTTCAGTTTGCTCCAAAATGTAAATATGTCTGTGGCAACATTTTATTTTATTGGTTTTTATGGATATCATTGCTGTTCAGAAATGTCTGTGATTGGCGCCAAAAGGGTAAGTAACGCTCTATTGTGTTTGAAAATACCGTACCCTCTACACTAAACCCTACCCTAAACCTAACTGATAGTGTTAACAAAAAGAAAAAAATGCATTTGTACCAGATGCCCTACAGAGCAAGTTTACTGTATTAGAAAAGCCGTATGCAGCTGGTTGTTATGATGCAAACGTCAAAATGTATTAGTTTTCATTAGTTCACATATACATATATGAAGAGTTCAGAGGCAAAAGCCTCTGAGGGTGCGTTCACACTTGTAGTTTGGTTCTCTTGGTTCATTTGGTCCGAACCAAAAAAAAAAAAAAGATACATTTGGTCCTGGTCCACTTAGCGTTCACACTGGGATTTTTGACAGCGAACCTAAAGATACCGAACCTAAAGGCATAGTGATACGTTCACAATCTGATTGGATGGGTTGAATGACGTATATTTCGTGACGGAACTCACCGAACACCCCAAACAAAAGGTGTGTTTGAGTCAAAGTGGCGCTGTGCAGACCGATCGGTGTATGACATCAAAGTACCCATTCACCAATCGGTCAGCTCAGTGCCGAATAATGCCGTCTGCTGGACTGCGCGCTCATTGTTGCATGTAGGCTACTTATGATTTTATTTTCACCACCTGCAAACTCACAAAGAGCTCATAAAAAGGTCTTTACCTCCTCGTGGCTCCATGTTTGCCCTCTGCTCATTTTGTTTTTCTATACACCGCTCATTCCGCGTCGTCAAATCATGTTGCATAGTGTCACATCTTGTCATTACTTCCTGTTTTTGGTTCGTTTAGAAGTATTTGGTCTGTGTTGCATTCATATTTCATTCGAACCGCACTAGAGTTTGTTTGGAAGCGGACCGAGACCCATCTTTTTAGCTGTCTCGGCCCGCTTGTTTGGTGCGCACCAGGGTTCGGGTGGCAGCGTTCACACTTAGGGTGTATTCACACCAGGAATGTCCGCTAGCTCACTTGCTTTGATCCGGACCAAATACAGTGTTGATTTTTTTTTTGTTTGATGTGGTTCGCTTTCACGCTGCCCTTTTTGCAAGTGTAAACAAACCACACGTGTGCTAAGGTCATCCATTCATTGCACAGAAATTCTCAAGCGTACCAGAGTTCGTTTGGTAGTGTCCCGAGACCAACTCTTCAGCTGGGTCTCGGTGCGGTTGTTTGGTATGCACCTGGGTGCGATACACCCTTACTCAAAAGAACTGCACTAACAGAGCAATCGCACACTTCGTTTCAGTCGAACCAAACATGACAAGTGTGAACACACCCTAAGTGCCATCTGAATTTTTTTCTAAAATTTGTATTTTTATCAGGCTCCTATATTTATGTTCAGTTATTTCACTATAATGGCATAAAAAAGGACCTATGCATTGCCATTAAAGTAAAATTACAGAACCTAAACATAGGAGCCTGATAAAATATAAATTTTAGAAGGACATTTCAGATGGCATTGATTATTTTTTTTAAATAATTAAATATATATATTTATGTATATAATGAAAATATTTTTTCACCTCCCTAAAATTTGTATTTTTATCAGGCTCCTATATTTATGTTCAGTTATTTCACTATAATGGCATAAAAAAGGACCTATGCATTGCCATTAAAGTAAAATTACAGAACCTAAACATAGGAGCCTGATAAAATATAAATTTTAGAAGGACATTTCAGATGGCATTGATTATTTTTTTTAAATAATTAAATATATATATTTATGTATATAATGAAAATATTTTTTCACCTCCAGTGTTCATTTTAGCTGGAAACTGCAGTGAATGGTGTGCAATATTTATGTTTTTGCAGAATTGCTGGCAGAGTCACTCATTTCCAATGAGCCTCGGTTTCCTATACAGTACAGTATATATTGTAGATAGGAGGTGTACTAGGACTGATGCAATACCTTTCAACAACTTTCACACAATGTCACCACAGAAGAATGCCATGAATTTATTACAGGGGCAAACCCCTGGAGCAACTTGAGGTTAAATGGCTTACCTCAAGGGTGCAATGGCAGATTTCAGAAATAATCGGCAGCACTCAAAACTACAACTTACTGCAGATCAGTAATTATGCTTTCAGCCAAAGACTGTTATGGTGTGGTTAAATCAGCCTAGTTTATCTAAAAACATCAGCCGCGTTTTTAACACCAACCCCTTACTCTTGCCAGCAATTTGCCAGTTCCTCAGAACAAATGATTATTTTTCAGTCTCTCGCTTATCACACAAGCACCTGTTATCATGAAAAACACTTTGAGGGATGTAATAGAGAAAGTACTAAATACAAGTTCCAGCAACACTGGCTTCTATATCAGCAGGTGGCACAGATTAATCTCTCCTCGTGTGAATTCAGACGAGGTGCTGCTGTTTCAGCCGTATTGGAAAATTGATCGGAGGAGCGAAAAAGGGATCAGTCAGCTTAAGCCTAGCTCTCCAGCAGGTTTTGGAAGCGTCCCTGAGAGGATGAAAAGGGATTGTGTAATAAGGAATAGTAATCAAATAAGCTAAAATCACACACAGACACATGAACATGCATAAACAAGTAACACTACACACACATTCACACGCTACTTGCTGAACTGGAGAATGTCAGAATAGCCTCAGAAACCCTGACCTTTGACCTGGCTAAGGTGATTTGTGACTTAAAACTTAAAGTTGGATTGTTGCTGCATATACACTTCTTAAATCGTAACGGAATCGCTCACCCAAAAATCTTTACATTTTGTCATTGTTTACTGAAGCCATGTGTGTGAAGAACAGTCCATTATTTTCTGATAATCTTGTTTAGATAATCTCATTTGCATTTGTGTTTAGTTCAGACATGGCATTTTGATTCTGATGTGCCATAATCAAACGTCATATGCCCTTTCGAATATGCAGAATGGATAATGAGATTCCAAATCTCAACCATAGAGATCGTCTCTAGGTTACGTATGTAACCATGGTTCCCCGAGGGAACGAGACACTGCGTCGAGTCGCTTTGGGAACGCCCTTGCGTGACCGCGTTCTGAAGCACGTGTCAAATCCGTCCAATGGAGCAGCGAGACGTCACGAGCAGGGTGACGTAAGCACCAGAAAGCATAAAAGCACATCCGGCCGGGCGCAAACCAGCTTCGATGAAGTAGCGCCTGCAGGGATGCAGGGAGTATGGCAAAGAGACGCAGCGTCTCGTTCACTCGGGGAACCATGGTTACATACGTAACCTAGAGACGTTCCCCTTCAGGAACTCGAGCTGCATCGAGTCGCTTTGGGAACGAGAATACCCACTGCGCCATACTACCAAGTCCCTGCCTGTGTGTGTGTCCTATGAGCACATCACGAAGAGAGAACTTGGGAACCTGGGGTAGAAACCAGGTCTAGGTTGTAAAAGCGGACAAAAGTGTGTGGAGAGGACCAGCCCGCCACAGCACAAATGTCCTGCAAGGCCACACCCAAGCTGAAAGCCTTGGAGGCCGCCATACTCCT
>JADLZM010012691.1:45661-68986 GCA_018148995.1 Sinocyclocheilus maitianheensis | reverse complement strand
CACTCGTCACATCCACCTCCTCGGAGGAAGATAGATGAAGCGTCTGGCTCTTTCTCTCTCGCGGGGGGGGGAAGCCGCGAGAGAGAGAGCCGCGGATCTAGCGGGTGAGGACCGAGAAAAGGACGAGCCCGTCTCGGATCCCTCCGCTAAATCCACCCGCGATCCCCACGACAACAGTCTGCGCTGTGCCTCGGCAACAGCGGGACCGCTGCCAGCGGGATCGCGAGCCTGGCCGCTGTCATCAAACGCAGCCAGGCGAGGGCGGAGCGTGCGCAGTGAGAGCTCGCAGTGATGACAATCAGCTGCTCGAAAGCTGACCGTGCATGCTCCGCTCCTAAACAAACGACACACAAATCGTGTGTATCCCCCGCCGCCAGATATCGTGGGCAGGGAGAAACACAGCGTTTGTAATGCCGTTCGCTCGCCATAGATTTTCTCATTGTTTTATATATATGAGTGCTTGTGCGGACAGACAACAGTAAATAGACAGACACATACACAGAGCGCTACTGAAGAGCAGAAGCTGGTTTGCGCCCGGCCGGATGTGCTTTTATGCTTTCTGGTGCTTACGTCACCCTGCTCGTGACGTCTCGCTGCTCCATTGGACGGATTTGACACGTGCTTCAGAACGCGGTCACGCAAGGGCGTTCCCAAAGCGACTCGACGCAGCTCGAGTTCCTGAAGGGGAACTTGATGTTCCCAAAAGGTCAGTACACAAAGGTAATTTTACATTAATGTTCACTGCCCTCTTTTTAAAATCATTTATGTCCATACAAACTAATTCACACGGGCATTTAATCTTCTGCCTGCAGAAACGGACCAGTACACACGAAACACACATCCCATAGTCCTGTATCCATCATTTCGATTTACTATCAGAAATATATGATGTTCATGTTGTTCAAGCCCCTAATACTAAACTCTAATCCTAATTCTAAACCTAACACTAAAATCTGATTGATAGAAACAAAGATGTCGATCCGGGAACGTGCCTTACATGGTTGAATCACATTAAGCCTTGTGCACCATCAATAATATGATCTGTACTGCTCTGCCTTACTCTGTCAAATTCAAAAGTTGTCTCCTTTTTAAAATGAATGAGTTTGAATTTAAATTAATCTGGCCTCAACAGAAATAAGGCACAAATTAAAGATAAAAACTGTCATATAAAACTGTAATATACAACATGCATGGGTAATATGAAAACAATGTAATGAAAACTGTGAATTGTAATTTAAATAAAAGATAAAAATAAAAGCAATTTTTTGTTCTGTTCTGAATAATGCTGCATGTTGCCCCATATTAAATCTCATGAAAATAATTGTGTTATTGTGTCTTATGAGCTGTGTACACTTAAGAATGAAATTTTCTGAGATGTAAATAATAGTGCCTTGTCTTCAACTGACTTTCTTCTTTAGCAAAGAAACTGAGGATAAAAACACCTGCCCTTTTATCACTAAACAGTTGCTAACAGAAGTGTGAGCCCAAATAGCCTTTCTCTTGTCAAGTTGCAAACACGTGAGGAGATGGAACGCTATTTTAATTAGCGTTTGTATCGTTCTTCATTTATTTAGCATGTCTCTCAAGCACGTTCACTTTAATAGTTATAACTGAAAGCGTGCTTGTAGCCAAAGAAGCAGTGTTTATAATATAAAATCTTATTTTCTTGATTAATTCCTTATTAACGTCTTCACACCATGGTGACTAACCAGCACTAAAGTACATACATGAATACACTGTGTAAAAATAGAAAAAAAGAGAGAAATCATAATGCTCAGTATACTACAGTCTCTCTGCAGTTCCATCATACAGCTTAAAGATCCATTCTCATTTTAAACAGAGGCAGCTGTTGGAATGGAAGTCCCATTTATCCTCCAGCATTAGCTGACAGACACACACAGAGAATGAGGGATCAAGACAAAGAAATAAAGAGACAAGAGCAAGCTGATCAAGGAGGAGACATTAGCTTTGATGCTCTGCAGGCTCATTAGTTGTGTTTGGTTATCAGGATGAAGTTCTTTGAGGGTGTCAGTAAATGAATGTTAGATGTCAGAAGAGGGTAATGAGAGGTTAAGACACAGCGCTCCATGCTCTGCTGTCTGTTTATCAGCACCCAGTCCAAAATAACATTGATCAGTGTCAAAAAAGAAATTTACAAACCAGTGGCGTAGGCAGAATTTTATTTTTGGTCGGGCCTGGGCAAAATTGAGTGGCCACTAGTAACTAACGTTAATGGATGGAGTCAGACTCAATATTCAGGTCATTTCGATCTTTTCTTTGATCCTATGGAAAAATAAACCGTAGAACAGAGTGGAAGACATGCATAGTAAAACTACCATGTCTCCGTCATGAACGTGGCAATGTGCCCATTGTCAACATAACCTAAAACCATTCACAATAGCCCAATCCGTAAATACTGTTGCAGATTACAACAGGCCACTCGAACTATAAAGTTAGAAGCTGTGTAGAAAGAATCTCTCACACCAGGTCACTAATGCACGTCTGCTCAACTAATACGAATACAAAAAAAAAAAAACCTGCTATGAAGATGTCAATTTACAATCTTGAGGAGTTGGATAACAGCTGTAATGTTAGCTACGGTAACACTTTATTTTAGGGTCTCTTAACTAGTTGCTTATTAGCATGCATATTACTAGAATATTAGCCATTTATTAGTAATTAAGCACATATTAATGCCTTATTCTACATGACCTTATTCTACATCCCTAAGCCTACCCAATACCTAAACTTAACAACTACCTTACTAACTATTAATAAGCAGCACATTAGGAATTTATTGAGGGAATAGTCGTAGTTAATTGTGAATAAGTGTTCCCTATTCTAAAGTGTTACCATAGCAACTTGTATCTTTAACACAACAGCTACATTTTCTTCATAAAAAAAGTTTTTCCATAATTCCTTCTTTTTTTTCTTTGACTTTTTTGTTTGTTTGACAAAAATCCACTAAATAAACAAACTAAACCAAAATAAAAAAGTTTATAACATTGTGACAAAAAAGCTTGTAATCTTTTAAAACTGATTTAATTTATTCAAAATTTCCATCTAAAAATTGTGAGTTTAATATTTTATTTAGTACATTAAAATATACACTTAACGGACCAACATTAATTGAGTTATTAACTGATACTTTTTCTCATATCATGGAAATTCCATGGAATTTCTAACACCTAAATAATTTTCAGATCTTCTTCAACATGACCTTCAAAAATCCATAATAAATATTACAAGAGTTCGGATATATTTGAGATCTATAGAAATAAAAGCTAAAATATCCTTTAGCAAAAACAACAGCATTGAAGGGATAGTTCAATCAAAAATTAAAATTGTTAGCATTTACTCATCCGCAAATCATTCAAAACCCTAAGGAGTTTGTTAATCTTTGAAACACATAGGAAGCTATTTTATTTGATCATTATTTAAAATATGGCATATGTGCACTGATCAATATTTATATTTGAATAAAAGTCATTAAATCTGTTCATCATATGTCTCGATCGTGTCTCTTCAGAAAACTTGGATTAAACGGCTTGATTTATATGGATTTCGTTTTGATTGAACTGACTTTCAGTAGAGGGATTGAAATCTCTCAGTTATCATTAAAAATATCCTTGGGTTTCAAAAAGTTTTGCGGTTTAGAACAGCATGAGGCTGAGTAAATGTGATCCTTTTTTGGGGGTTGAATTATCCCTTTAAAAGTGTGATTGTACAACATTTATGCCAGGAGCCTGAATGATAACACAGCGTTCTGTCAACACCCTCCTTCTCCATTCAAAGGAACATGTTAACACATTTTAAGCTCCAATAAATTCTTCCTGACTGATGTGGTGTCTACTGTTACACACATCAGAGCCTCCCTAACATCATGGCGCTGTGGCGATCATCATTTACATTTCTGTGTAATTACAAAGCCTCTTGTTAGTAATTAATTCCGGACGAGCGACTGCTGCCATCAAAGTAAAATCACAACCAATGACCAACATCTCCATGGCAAAATATCCTCAGCATTTCATGCAGAGTACATAACAGCAAGCGTGTGTCCTTGGAGGCAATTAACCCAGAGTTAATTAGAGAACGAGTCCTGTGATTCCATTGGACAAGACAGAAGTGAGGGACTGGATGAGGTTGATTTAGGCTACGTCCACACGAAGCCAGAGCGTTCCCTAGCCAATCTTTTTTCCCCCTCGTCTCAAGAAATATCTGCGTCCACACGAAACCACAAAACCGTCACAAAACCATGTAGTATACAAGCCAGACCAGTATGTGGCGCTGTAATTCTGCCACAGAGATACACTAAAAATGGAGAAAAAGACTTGGACTATGTGCATAAACTTTGTATACAAACGAACATGGAACAATACATTTATTAATCTGTGTTAATGTTAGTGAATAAAAAAGCAATCGTTCAGTGTTTGTTCATGTTTTTGTCAGTGGCGGCTCATGGGTTTTAAAATAGAGGAGGCACACTAATTGTACTGGTCTGGGATCCCTGCCGATTATTATTATTATTATTATTTGCTTAACCACTTTAAATTAGCTTTTTGGTTGCTTTTAGTCAGAAAACGTAAAGAAAACGACACACATACAGCAAGATAATATAATTTCACTTACCTGGCCTATCACTTGAAGCAAACATCCATCCCTTCTTACAAGTCTGTGATAAAAGAGAGCTGCCTGCTGCGCCATTTAATTAAGCCGACTGCTGTAGCCTATATCCAGCTTAGGCTGTTTTGCCTTTTTTAATTTTATTTGTATATATACTGTTTGAATGACAGCTTGGTAAATCTGTTGGCAATCAAATGTTCAATATCACTACTCATCATAAGTACTTGGTACATTATCAGCGCAGCAGCAGACGTTCAAACTAATATCACGTAATTTACATCTCTGATGGATGGTTGATATCAGAAGGGAGGCTAGCCTCCTCTACGATGGTTCTTTTCTCAACACTCCTCAGCGCTGAAAGTGAACACTCGATGCTGATTGGCTAATTTTTTTTACCAACGGAGGCACGAGAGCTCACCTCTCCCCTGGCTTCCCCCTACCCTTCTATATTACCTAGCGGTTGTAATTACATCAGCATATTCGGCACATTCGTGATAGAAAAGCGGCACTTTCACGTTATGGTATTACAACTGTGAAATTACAAACAAAATATACACATTCTGAGACATGAACTGAAATGAATTGTGAATTTTATTAACATTAAATCGTCCTCCTGCCATTTTCACCTCAAAATTATGGGGAAGCTGTGCCTCCCCTGCCTCCCCGGACAAGCCGCCACTGGTTTTTGTTGCTGTTATGTGACGTAGCGGTGTCTGACTAGGGGCGAGACGTGGGTTGATGACATTATTGTTTCAGAAAATATATGGATTCGCTGTCCACACGAAAACGCAAGGGCGGCGTTTTCAGATTTATCCACTCTGGGACCCGGTTTCAAAAAATATCGGTTTCACTCTCCCAAAACGCCGGATCCGTCTGGACGAAACGCCTATATGATACAAAATGTATGCGTATACAGCTAAACGCGTCGCCATGTGGACGGGGCCTTAGAGCAACCCTCTAATCATGGCACACAGTCTTGGAATTAATCACAAATGAGCGTGTATGTGTACAAATCCGTTACAAAGCATTACAGTATGACGAAGAAAGTGAAGATGCTAGCAGAAAATCACTTTGAGTAACAACACATCATTTCTGTGTTTTTGTAGCTCATGCATTACGCATGAATTTACAGTTATTATTGATGTCTCTTTGCTTACACATGGTGTAACAACTTCCTAAAAAATAGATAATTTTTGTACTTTTTTTTTTGGCATTTTACCCCACCTTGCTACACTTGTGGTGTTCCCGTTCAAAAATGACCGGCCTACAAAAAAATTGCTTATACATTTCTTACATTATTACCAAAAATTGGATTCAGTCTTTTTTTTGATCAACTTTTCTTTCAGTTAGCGCAAATTTTGTATTTCATTTTTGGAACTGCCTGATCATAGACCTTACTGATCTGAGCTCATGCGCATCAGTTTTTGAGTAAAAAAAACATTATTTGTGGACAATTTTGGCAATATTCACTCAAAAACTGAGGTGCATAAGCTCAGATCCATGATGCCTACGATCAATCGGTTCCAAAAAGAAATACAAAACCTGAGCTAATTGAAAGAAAACATGTTGACAAAAATATTGAATCCAAGTGTTGGTGACAATACAGCATAATGAGAGATTTACAAGCAATTTTTAAAAGGCCGGTCATTTTTCCCAGGAACACCAAAGTAGGTGAAGGATTTTCAGCACCGCACAAGGGTTAAAAAGTCAAGAACTGCTAAATATTAAACTAGAATTACTGCAAGTATCATAACTTTTCAAGATACTTAGATTGCTCTTTCAGTTTCCTCAAGAGTTTATCGTACTACACAGAATAACTCAGGAGCTCTTAAGCACATGAAGAGCTTACTGTAAGTGAGATATGACAGTATAATTGAGTGTTCATTTTGCAATCATCAGTCAGTGAAGACATGAGATGTGTATGTGTGTGTGTGTGTGTGTGTGTAAAAGGAGTTGAAAGCCTGAAGATGCATTTGATCTGTCAAAGACAGAGCACAGCCTTGTGCTGCATCTCTAGAGAGCTGAGATGGCAGACCCTGTGAGCATTTCACGGTGCCCTGAACCTCTGTGTGTGCTGCTGGACAGAGTTTGATGTCCCTGTGCACGATCTTCCATCATCTCATGCTCAACCTTGAATAAAACACCTGTAACAACAGGACTCAGACTGACATATGAGCTGCAGGCTTACAGAACATTTCCCATGTGGTTACAAACATCAGTCATCTCTCATTCTGTACTCTGATTTCAAGAAGATCTCTTGAGTTATTATTCCATTAAATTAAAAAGTATATTGTGTATAAATTAAATATAAAAAAATATTTTACAATAATATGCAATATAATTAAAATATGTAATAACATATTTAACATTGTTTAACAATTTGCAGTACAATATGTTGATGTACACAATAAGAGTGTAGTAGTGTGGCTCTGTAATTAAATTCAGTAAAAATCTGTTGCATTTTTGAAACTTCATATTCGGATTCTAAGAGTATCTTTATTTCTTTTTTACTCTCCTGAAATTGCAGTGTGTAGAACTGTACCTTTCTGAAGGTCTGACTACTGTCATTACTCCACTTTCCAGCAGCAGTGCAAAAGATATTTATCCATCTCTCTCGATTCTCGCTTTTCCTCCGACATTTAAGCCTTGATATTTTCAGGTGTGGAGTCAAACAGCCAAATGAGCACTCTCTTTGACAGAAACAGAAAAAGCCAGATGTTTCTCTCACTCTCTCATTTTTTACTGGGAAACTAAAGCCAAGTTGAATTCCAGGTCTCACCTGTAATGATCCAAATCATTCCAGACACCCTGTTGGGAAGTACACATGCTGCTGATTACCTGACATTTCAGCTTGGGTGGAAAAACACCCTGAACGCATTCTGGAAATTTCTCGACAGTGTCAGATGACATCCCCCGTTTTTATATGTTACGTATAAAAAACTGTTTTGCGCAAAATTCAAAACCGAAAATATTGCCTCCCTTTCAGTCAAAAGTTGGAATTTGAATTGGAATTATACAATGTAAAAAAAAATTATATAATAATAATAAAACCAATAAATAAATATTTATAAAAGAAAAAATAATTTACTTATAAAATCAATAAAAAAAAAAAAAAAGGAAAATGTACTGGTACTTTTCTGCCAGGACATTATTCATTAATTTTACAGACAATTCTGTTAACCCTAAAACACAATGCAATTATGTGCAAAATTTAAAATACAGATAAAACTAAAAAAATAAAATAAAAAATCCATACGGAAAATTCCTTCATATTAATACAATACTTTGTGCCCTATTTTTTTTTTACATTGTTTTTATATTAAAAAAATGAAATATTTTTTTTTTATTTTTTAGAGTGTAGGGTCAGACATTTTCAGAAATGTAATTTAAAAAATTGTGATTCTGGGAAATTAATTATTTTTCCATATAAATTCCTTGATGCACATTCAAAGGGAAAGAAAACATCTTCATGCAAAGAGGGCCATAATGGATGTGCAGATTTTTACTTGTGCCACATCTAGCAGCTGCAGGGTAAAGGCATAGCGCTTTTGTTGCCTAATTGACTGCATGTGGCTGAAATAGACATGCATGGGGTGTCAGACCAGAGCCAGAATGGAACATTTGGATGCAGAACTAAAGAAGCTGCCTTATCGGTAAACACACACAGACCGTTCGCTTTTACAAAGAGATAGAGGAGACATGCACACAGCAATGAAAAGACCGAATCCAGTGTCCTGTGACACTCTGATAACATTGGAGCAGTTTGAAATGTTTTCAAGAATGGTTTTTACTGCATCTCGAGACCCATCAGAACAATAAAACCTTTTGGTTGAGAGTATAAATTTAGATGTGTAGTGCTGTGTTACTTCTGAAGAAAATAAAAGGCTGTTAAAACTTTAAACAGGCAAGGTGGAAACCTACAAGATTGCAGAAATACTGATTTATTACTGTGTGTGTGGTACACATGAGATTGGAAAGATCTCTTGTGCTCACTAGGGGGAACTGTGTCTGCTGATAGCATTGTTTATTTGCACATGCAGTTTTAGAGTGTAAATTTAGCAAATTAATTAATTTATTTCATTTGCTTTAATTTGATTTGACAAAAATACTCATGGTGTAATGTTAAGTGAATTGGGCCCTTTGTATTCCTGCAAGCATATTGTTCATTTATGTAGTTCATCCACTTATTTTATGCTTTCCCTGTGTACCACTTCTGTGTTTTTCCTTCAATTTAACGACACAAGCAACAAAGCAGCTTGCAAACAGCAAAAGCAATTTCTGCTTATTCCCGTTTCCTCTCTTTACTGTAGCACATAATTGCGATAAACATTGTTGCAGGACATTTTGCATGAGAATATGTATTTCCAGGGGCTCGTCAAATTACCATGTTTATGGTTCATAAATTTTTTCCTACAGCACCTGAGCTGCAAGCCACAATCCTTGAATTCCTTTCAGAAACCTCAATTATGCTAACGAGATCAAGGCATTTAGTCCTATTAAACCTGTTAAAGTTTGCTGCATATCGCACTGGCTCGCTAACTTCAAAGAGAGAGAGCGAGAGAGAATGCATAAAAAATTAGTAAAACATACAGGCAAAATTGCATTAATGCGATTAAGAGATTACTGAGAGCTGTACACCTTTGCATCTGTTTTTAACATACATTATAAAGTCGCTGGGAACTCATTATAATCGTCAGAAGGGTAGCTCTTTGAAGAAGAGTGTTAACAAGAGAATACTTTATAAAACTGAAAGCCCTACAGGCTCATACTTTACTTAGAGCCGCATGGTCCCCCTGGCATAAAGCACTCAAGTTCTTTATGTCATGCCAATAGAGACAAAAGCCCCATTTCAATCCCATTATGTTTAATTTTAGTCTACTTAGACTACTCGGTGCTATGATTACACAAGATCGTTGTGTACTAGATAACTATAAATGTCAAGAGTCATCATGTTCACTACACCTTAGGTTATGATGACAAATAAGGTTACAAAAATGCCTGTCATATGTATGTTTCTATTTTGATTTAAATTTAATTAATTTATTAATTATTAGTAGTGTTGGCAAGCATCACTATTATTATTACTCATATTCACAGTAACAAACCCCTACCTATTGGTATTAAACTCCTGTGCTATGAACACGAATGACATCAAATCGTCCTATTGAGAAAAGTTACTATAAATATTCTAAGAGATTACTTTTTTCCCCCCTGACAGATGACACAACCGGTGGGGGAAAAAGTCCAATAAACGTATACTAAAAACATAGCAACCACACAGCAATGTGCTAAAATCAGCTCAATCGTCTCAGCTACAGCACCTGTAAATGTGACGATTATTATTATTATTAATTAATAGCAAACAACTTCAATTGCCTTTTTTGTGACTCTGTTATGCAGTACAACAATTCTGTGGGCTCAAGATTTTGTTAGAAAATATGTGAAAATCTTTCAACAATATGAGTCATCATCGTTTCTTCATCAGAACAGATTTGGGAAAATGTAGCATTTCATCACTTACTCACCAGTGGGTCCTCTGGAGTGGATGGGTGCCGTCAGAATGAGAATCCAAACAGCTGATAAAACAAATCCATTGTCCACAATAACACAATCAATTAACCTCTTGAGAAGCGAAAGGCTGCGCGTTTGTAATAAGCAAATCAATCAAGAAGTTTTTACTTTAAACTTCATTTTTGGGGGAACTGTTCCTTTAAAAACATGGCACATTCAACACAATGGAATTATAAAGTGCTGATCTGCTACAAACTAATGAAATATTACCATAGATATTGATATCCCAGGCCTTCAAGCAACATGTACGAGTGCCCGTCAAAAATAATATAACATGTTGTTATTCAGTGGTACTGCTATCATCTAACACGATTCTGCCCGTTGGAACAGATTAACTGCACATTGTGAAAAATGACTTTGCAGGATGAAAGTAATTATTGGGCGTAAGTGTGTCACCACAGGGCATGAACTGGACTCTGGAGTTGAGAAATTCTCTTTGCGGGATTGGATTAACAGTTGGATGCTCTCTGTGTTTCCTTCATTCTCTCACTCTCAACCGTACCAGCTGGCAGGTAGAAAGAGTGAGTGAATGCTTTCAGCCCTTTCTGGATCAGATTAGTTGAGGCCAGTCAGAGGATATGTGTCACCTTTCTTGCCCCCTCCGGCGCCACACATGCACTGTGATGTTGGGTTTTGGTTGTGAGAGAACATTCTGCCAGGAATCATAAACAGGTACAACTCAAAATCCCCTTCTGGCGATGTGTGTTCTAGACAGGGTTGCCAGGTTTTCACAGGAAAACTCACCCAATCGTTAATCAAAACTAGCCCAAAACTAGTCCAATCGTTTTGAGGGGGTCCCCAGTTAAAAATTGCGTTCCGGGGGGTAAAATACACGCATTTTGGTGGGGTTCCCCTGCTAAAATTAGCATTCCAGGGGATAAATGTCATGTTATTGGAATCGCATCAACCCACGCACATGAAAAACAACCTGCGGCAACAGTGTTAAATTCCGCGGCAAAACCGCTGACTTGGCAACACTGATTCTAGCCAGCTAAACCATATTCTTTGATAGGTGAATACAACAAATATGGATAGCTCTCTCTTCTTTAAAAGAATAATAGTAATTAAGAAATAAAAAAATCAGCTTCCAGAAGTGTAGCAAAATGAAGCTCTGCTGTTCTTTTATTTAAATGCGCTACAACCTGACAGATATCACTAAAATAGGTGTCATGAGATATCAAACCTGTCACTGTAACAGCCCTAGGCTCTGTAAACAGCACAAAATAATCTATTGTTTAGCATTGTATTGCTTATCAGAAGTTCTGTCAGTCATTTTGAACTCTCAGCCTGTCAGTCATTTGGCAAGCGTTTGCTGACATCAGGTTTCCTGATATGAAGTTAGTGAAATGGTTAACATCACGCACAGCACATTTAAGGCTGGACAACAAGCCATTATAACACCAAAGGGCATTGCATTTCCTTTATAACCCATTGGATTATGGAAATATAAAACCTTGTTTGATGTTTAATGATCGTGATCACTCTTAGTGGCTGAAATCATTGTTCATATAGCAGTACTCATTATCATACAAACGAGCTTGGATCTAATTAAGGCCATCCTAAATCAAACAGGAATTACAAAATGACTAGAATCCAATCAAGTATATTTGCTGTTCCCTCCCTATGTGAGAAAATGGAAACTATTTAATTCCTTTTTTTTTCTCTCGATCAAAACTCCAATGATGCTGAAGGTTGATCTGTTGTAAGAACAGACTGCATATGTACACTCTAAAAATGCTGGGTTGTTTCAACCCAATTTTGGGTCAAATATGGACTAACCAAACTGTTGGGTTAAAAAGTTAATTTAAAAATTTAACCAAAATTTAACCCAACAGTTGTGTTAGTCCATATTTGACCCAAAATGGGGTTGAAACAACCCAGCATTTTTTAGAGTGTATAGTTATCGCAAGATTTTATCCAGCATGTGTTTTTCAGCAAACACACTTGTTTCTATGTTCAGAAAATCATCTTACCATTTCTGCAGTATGTATAGTGTGCACAGTATGCAGTTCCCTTTCGTGGAACTTCGAACTGCGTCCTCTAGGGGTCGCTATGGGGGGGAACGCCTCGTCGTGACCCGTGTCTGAAGCCTACATTGAAAAAACACCAACTTGTTTGGCCGGCGACAGCCATGACGTCACTACCGTCGCAACTAGTACAAAATAGGCGCCGGTAGCGCACATCATCACTTTCTTCGTCTTCACTGACCGTTCTGTTTGAAGCGTGCATTCCAAAAGCAAAGTAAGAGTATTTCTTTTCCTACTATGGCGAGCACTAGCGGAGCGTTTAGAAAGTGTGTGCATCCGTGTCAGCGGTTTCTGACACCCGATGATTCACACGATCTATGCGTTGTTTGTTTGGGTGAGGAGCACGCACGCGATGTCTTCGAGGAGGCAATCTGCGTGCATTGTGAGAGCTTTTTGCTGAAAAAGCTCCGTTCTCGTTTGTCTCTCTTCTCGAGTGGAGAGGGACAACCATCGGTTTCCCGCGGCTCGGGCCCCGCCGCTGCTGAGGCACGGAGGAGAATGAGCTCGTGGGGATCTCAGGTGGACCTAGCCGATGAGGCTGAAGGGGGGGTTCCCCCCCTTCTGTGCATCGGTGTCGGGCGAGAAACAGCTACTGGACGATGATATCCTCTCTTTGATATCATCTGATCCAGGGGCCAGTGCTCAGTTGGGCCCAGCCCAACAAGAGCAGGAAATGGATGTGGAGAGTGAAGAAGCTGAGGCTGAGCTTTCCCAATCCACCTGCCCTGCATATGATGAGCTGTTAGAGGTGATGGATCGGGCCACGGCAAGGCTCGAATTACCGTGGAAACGAGCCAAGGAGGTGACGTCGCGAGGTCGCCTCGACGAACGTTATCTCTCTGGCCATACACCTCCAGCTCAAGTGAGCCTTCCTTTCCTTCCTGATCTCCATACTGAGATCGAGAAGGAATGGGAGAGGCCGTTTTCCTCACGCGTATACCGGTTTCAGCATACGAGTTATGCGAATATCGAGTCAATGCGCGAAAGCGGCTATGGGATGATGCCCCCTGTGGAAGAGACGCTAGCCAGCTATCTCTCTCTGGGGGAGACGTCATCCCTCAAAACTCCCTCCTTGCCATCCGTGCCCCTTCAAGCCACATCTCGCACGAACGGCAAGGCGTACGCAGCGGCAGGTCAGGCTGTGGCCTCGTTGCACACGATGGCGGTGCTTCAGGCCTATCAGGCTGACCTGCTGAAGGACCTGGATGAGGGGCAGGGCCTTTCCTCTGCCGGAACGGCTGAGCTGCGGCGCACCACAGACTTGGCCCTCCGGGCTACTAAGCAGGCAGCCTCGGCCATGGGCAGAGCGATGGCTGCTATGGTGGTGACGGAGCGGCAGTTGTGGGTGAATTTGGCGGACATCGGGAAGAAAGAAAGGGGCTTTCTTCTCGATGCCCCGGTGTCGCCCTCTGAACTGTTTGGCACCTCCGTTGAGACGGTGGTCGACAAATTCAGGGAGGCGAAGTCGCGCTCAGCAGCGTTCAAATCCTTCATACCACGAAGGCCCAGGTCTGAGCCCGAACAAACCAGGGGTCCTGGCCCGTCTCGGTTCGAGGATCAGAGACGGGCACAGAGGGCTAGTGTCGCGACTCGCGCCCCGCCTCCACCTGTGGGTGGGGGTAGGAAGTATCGTGGGTCAAGGGGAGGCAGGCGAAACCCGAGGGGTGAGACCTGGGCAAGGCGCCAGCGCTTTCGTCCGGGTCAGAGTAATACTTAGGTATTCACGCTCTCCCGCGGAGGGTGCAACATCTACCCTGTCCTCCCCTTTTTCCAATTCCCCTGTTATGACCACCATCTCCAGCTGACCGAGGTTAGCTGTAAAACATTTTTCAAACAGTCTCCTACTGGGCCCATGATGTTGTTGGTGGTTCTATGGCTAGATCATAGTAACCGCATGACTGATGGTCCGGTCAAAAATCCCCGAACAGAGCCCCGGCAACAAGGCTCGTGGTGGGTGAGTATGATCCATATGTCATGAGAGCATGTATACTAATGAGAGACTGAGGTGGTCATGTGTAATAAATGTAAAGTTACCTGCAGCGGATGATCCGGTCAGAAAGATCCTCGGAGCAGAGCTCCAGCACAGAGGTCATGGGGGTGAGTACGATCCAAATATCATGATATCTGTATATCGAGGACAGACCGAGATGGCTGTGTGTGTGTAACCTTCTATAGTTCCTTGCAGTGTTTCCCGGGACCTGTACGGTTTTGTCCCTTGCTAGACGCCCTCAATGAGGTGCCGTTGCTGGGCTCAGAAGCCAGGTGCTCTACTTGCAGTAGGCGTGTCACTCGTCGACATACATCCAGACGGTAAGAAAAGCCGGGCTTCGGCTTCATACCTCCTGGATCATGCGGCCGAATACGGGCTCTTGCGGGAGCCTTCGTGAACATCAGGCCCCCGGTGCTACGCTGCAAGGCACCCGGACGGGGCTACAGTGCCTGGTCACCCCGAGGGGCTTCCTGGCCACCGGCGTACTCCTTCTTGCTGAGGCATCGAACAGGAGGTACGGGGGCATCACCAGGATCCTCCTGTGTAAGCTGTCCTAGGCAGGGCTCCCATCACTACTGAGATGTGCGAGCCGGCCTCTTCCGGCGGGCCGATATGGTCGGGTCTCCATGAACTTAAATTCCAGATAATATGATAAGTGTCCACGTGAAGCAGGCTCTGCGCATTTCTCCAAATGCCACGTGAGTGGGGGATGTGCACGTGAAGCTGTGCGCATTTCTCTAAAATCCACATAGCTGGTAGATGGGCACGTGTTGCTTTGCCCATTTTCTAAAATTCCACTTAGGTGGTAAATGGGCACGGGATTCTTTGCCCATTTCTCTAAAATCCTGTGAAGGTAAGGGTTACGCGTGCTGTCTTCGTTCCCTTTGTTTCAAAGTGGAGTAACACCCCGGTACCCTGGGTGCCACTCAAATAGTGTGTCTTGGCGACACACCCTGGAGACAGCACTCCCCTCACCTCTGAGGAGGGTGCTGGAGCTGCTGTTCCCGACCGGCCATTACGTCCGGGTGACAATAGAACCCTAAGAGTGCTCTTTGCGCACCTTCTAAAATCCACGTGAGTGGTAAGTGTGCACGTTATCCTTGCCGCTTTTCTAAAATCCACGTAAGTGGTGGGTGGGCACGTTAGGCTTTGCCACCCGTCTAAAATTCCACCTAGGTGGTAGGTGTGCACGTTATGCTTTGCCACTTCTCTAAAATCCCACGAAAGTGGTAGGTGCGCACGTTCTTCTTTGCCCACCTCTCTAAAATCCTGTATGGTGAGGGTTACGCGTTTCGGACTTCGTTCCCTGTTTCGGAGAGGGTTAGGCCCCGATTTCCTGGGCTCCTCTCAACCAGTGTGTCTCGATCGACGCACTCAGAAGGCACTGCCCCCCTCGATATCAAGGGGTACTAAGAGGGTGTCGTCTGACGAGCAGGATCCTCTCCGAGGAGTTGAATCCCTCGCTCCATGGGCTGTCCTCGTGGTAATGTTTAGCACTGCTCCCCTTTCAGGAAAGGGTCACCTGGAATGGGGACAGTATTCCTCAGCTGAGGAAAAACGGAGGTGCCTCTTTCATGAGAGGCTTGAGCTCGCTGTCTTCCAGAAAGACCTCGTACCAGCTGCATCAGTAGGTTTGGGCCGTCCTCCGCCTCCCTGATGCGCTGGCGATGTGGCTAGCCTGCAGTATGCTACCCCTCTGGTTTTTTAATCAGGCTGCTGGTTGGGGGCCCCCCCTCTCGGTGAGAGGTGGGTTGGGCTCCCCCAGCTAGAATGAGCTACTGCCAGCCGGGGAAAACCCGGCATTAGTAGAAAGGGTCGAGCCCCCTGGGCGTCTGAGGACCAGGCGTGGGTTCCCACGCCGAGATTGTTACTAGCTGGTTCCGCTAGCTGGAACGTGCTGCGGGTCGAGTCCCCTTCTCGGTGAGAACTGGGCGTGTTGCTCCCCCAGCTGATAACTGCTAGCCGTTCCACCAATGGAACGTGCTGTAGGTCGAGCTCCCGCTGAATGGATGTCTGCTCCCTCAGCTACAGGTTCGCGGCTAGCCACGCCAGCGTGATAGCCGTAGGTGAGACTGATGACTACTCAGAGCTCCATCTATAGGCTGCCCTCCAGAAGTGCCACGAGAACCCCCTAGAACGGTTGTATCCATCTACATATGGACATTCTAAAATCCACATGGTGGTAAGTGGGCACGGTATCTTTGCCCACTTTTCTAAAATTCCACGAAAGTGGTAAGTGCGCACGTTCTACTTTGCCCACTTCTCTAAAATCCTATATGGTAAGAGTTACGCGCACAGCTTCGTTCTCTTTTTCTGAGTGGTCTAAAACCCCGGTTCCGCCTGGGACCCACTCCTCATGGTATCCCCGAATACCTGCTCTGACAGGGTGTTTCCACTAGAGGCCTGTTGAGACAGGTCCTTCTGCAAAGTGAGGTAGCCCTGAGTGACAGGCCAAGACTAGTAATTGATCCAATAAGTAGGCTCTTGGTCGTATTCCCTGGAAGGAATCCTTCATGATTCTAGGCCCTGGCGCCACCTCCGAGGAGGCTTTTTATGGCACAGCTGGTACGGGGGCCCCTGCCGTCCCGCAGTTCTGGGCACCGAGCCAGCCGCCCTCATTACACCAGAGGTCAATCTCGAGAGACTGATTCCCGTGGTAGACTATTGGTAGCCTGGGTTCTACTACCAATCTTGTCCCGGTGGGACCTGCACACTGTGAGGCTCTAGTAATGTCCCTTGGCAGCCTAGGCTTCTGGCCGCAGGGAGTAATGTCACTGACAGCCGTCTAGTCCAGGACAGGGGCAACTCCCATAGCGATATGGTGTAGTTGGTACTTAGTGGCTCGCCATGGTTCTGGCTTGCACTCCCCTCAGCATGGCGGCGTGGGTATACCGTTCCCCATAGCGACCCCTAGAGGACGCAGTTCGAAGTTCCACGAAAGGGAACGTCTCGGGTTACTTATGTAACCATGGTTCCCTGAGGGGAACGAGACACTGCGTCCTCTAGCTTTTGTGCCATGCTGCGGACACAAGCTTCAGACGAAGAAGTGATGATGTGCGCTACCGGCGCCTATTTTGTACTAGTTGCGACGGTAGTGACGTCATGGCTGTCGCCGGCCAAACAAGTTGGTGTTTTTTCAATGTAGGCTTCAGACACGGGTCACGACGAGGCGTTCCCCCCCATAGCGACCCCTAGAGGACGCAGTGTCTCGTTCCCCTCAGGGAACCATGGTTACATAAGTAACCCGAGACGATTTTTCTGTAGCATTGGAAAATCTGAACAGCCTACTACATTTGTCAGCGAGTATTAAACAAAGCACACAGACTGAAATACTATATACCACAATGCAATGTTCAACCTTTTTCATTCATTACTTGACTGACAGTCAGGAGTTAAACGTACAGATCACCCAAAAATGAAAACTTTTTGAAAATTAACTCATCATGGGCCATTCTGAGATGCAGAGTTTATTACAGATTTGGAGAAATGCAGCATTACATCACTTGCTCACCAATGGATCATCTGAAGTGCCATCAGAATGAGTCCAAACAGCTGATAAAAACATCACAATAAGCCACAAGTAATCAATTTTTTTTCTTTTTTCAAACTTCAATCCGTTGCTTCCGGCTAAAATACAACCTCCTCCAATATTGCTTTCCTTAGAGGAATTATTTTCTCATCTGAATTAGGAGAAAAATGTCACAGATCAAGTACCATTTTTTTTCAATGGATAAATGACTTGTATTTTGGCCAGAAATGACAAATTCCTTAATGATGGATTAGTTTCTTACAATCCTTCAGCTTTTCACGTCACAAGATGTTAAAGGGATAGTTCACCCAAAAATTAAAATTCTGTCCTTAATTACTCACCCTCATTCCGTTCTAAACCCGTAAGACCTCTGTTCGTCTTCGGAACACAAATTAAGATATTTTTGATGCATTCTGAGAGCTCTCTGACCCTCCCATAGACAGCAATGTAATTACCACTATCAAGGCCCAGAAATGTAGCAAGGAGATCGGTAAAATAATCCATGTGACATCAGGGGATCAACCGTAATTTTACGAAGTTACGAGAATACTTTTTGTACGCAAAGAAAACTAAAATAATGACTTTATTCAACAATTCACCTCCTCCTCTACATTGCTGTCTATGGGAGGGTCAGAGAGCTTTCAAAATTAATCAAAAATATCTTAATTTGTTTTCCGAAGACGAACAGAGGTGTAAGGGAAACAGGTCAATTTAGCTCAAAGGGAATCATTTAAGATTTTAAAGGGAACTCCACCATTAATATGTAAGGGAATTAGGACAGAATCACTGTTTTACCGCTGATCACTGAGACGGCCAGCGAGTCAGTGAACGAGCCGTATGACATCAATTCTGCAATGGATATTTATATCCAAAATATAGTGAAAACACTATTAATTAGCACATGTAACAAGATCGGCAGTTTAAGACATTAACTTGTGAGCACAAAACACAAGATACTTCTCTTTTCAATATAAATAAGGCTTTATTGGATAAATCTAAGACATATAAAATTACTCTAACACATGAACACACGCATTCACACAAGTTGCAGTCATGGTTTTGGAGGAGCTGGCGTGTAAGCCAGAGCACGCTCAAAACTAAAGAAGCATGATTTAAAAGAAAACAACAAGGCTTGATAAGGCAAGAAGGACGAGCGCGAGCGAGAGACAAAAAGCAAAAGCCAAATTTGATGGTGTTTCTAGTATTTAAACTGGGCTGTTTAACACACCCCAAATGGTGCTTTGACCAATTAGATGTCGTCGTTGCTCGGGGGTTTTGTATATTCCTCCTCCCCATTCATAAATCAACTGTTATCTCATTATTCACATGATCCGCGTTTTCCCGCTCTGGTAGAGTATACATTTTGGACATGATTTCTTATAATAAGAATATGATACATTTGACAACGAAGTGATTAGAATAAACGTTTCAAGCATGAAGATTTAAACTCACACATACCAAGCATGAATATGACCCCTTAAGCTCTTCAATAGTTATTAACAATACATACACAATAAATGATTAAAACATGATGGTTAAACATGTGGGTTAGATACATAATATGGAGTTATGCATAGCAATTATTAGCTGGTCACCAGTCCTTTTAGTGTCATTTAGGTGCATGGAAAGGCAGTTTCCGTGCCATTCTGTGAATGTAAGGATACGTTCTGTGAAGACCAGAGAGGTTAAAATGTCTGTAAGGAATTTTAGTCTGTTCTCTGTCTTAGGTGGAGGGGAAAAGTCAATCCGAAGAGCTTGTGGTCACTATCACATGTTTCCATGTGGCGGTCACGCTGTGCATCTCTTTTGACCATTATTCTTGATAACTTGCCCCAAAATTGACAATCTCTTGTCAATAAGTGTTCTTTTGTGTTAATGTTGAAAACTGTTCTGTGACAGAGTGGTTTAGGCTTGCTTCAGACTGGCTAATGCTCGGGTCTGATTTATGACATCCTGTTGTCTTGGGCCTCTTGTGGAATGTTTTGACTCCTCGTGCCTCAATCATGTTTTTGACCAAATCTTAGATTGTCTGATTCGGTCTGATATCCTACAGAGGTCTTGCGGGTTTAGAACGACATGAGGGGGATGAATTTTTGGGTGAACTAACCCTTTAATTGATTGGAGTCGATTACTTGTGGATTATTGTGATGTTTTATCAGCTGTTTGGACTCTCATTCTGACGGCACCCATTCACTGCAGAGGATTCATTGGTAAGCAAGTAAGTGATGCAATGCTACATTTCTCCAAACCCTTTCCGATGAAGAAACAAACTCTGGATCTCAGGATAGCCTGATGAGTAAAATTTCATCAATTTTTCATTTTTGGTTGATCTGTACCTGTTTGGACTCCAAATCTGTTCTGAAGAAGAAACATTCCTCTACATCTTTGATGGCCTGAGGGTGTGTAATTTTCAGCATATTTTCATTTTGAGTAAACTATTCTTTTAAGATATTTGAACACACGTTTTAAAATAATAATAATAATAATAAAAAAGGCATAGTATTGTAATCATTTACTCACCCTCGTATCGTTCAAGTACAGTATGATGATAGATGACAACTGGACCCCAGTTGGTAGATCCCATAATTGTACCACCCTGCATACTCCATTGACAGTTACATTATTATAATGGATCCTATACCAGTGCACAATTTTTTGGGAGTGTGAAATGGGCTTAGCTCTTTGCTGCCTTTGATGTCCCAACTAGGGTTGCTTCAATTGATTTTTAGGAAATTAAAGGACACTCTCCATTTCTTAATACTACATATGCCATTTGAGATTTAAATAAACCATCAGTGGCAACTAACAAACTAAACTGAAACACTATACAGTGCCAATGGAAAACCGGGTGGCTGACATTCCAACAGTTTGTTTGCCAATACAACCCCCTATACTGCTGTCCTGAGATTAATAATGATGACCGTTATTCCACCTGCTCCTCATGTCTGCGTATAAGATATACACCTATGAAACACAGACAAATCAAAAGCTCATTTGATGATGCTGACAGAAATAATTGCAATTTTATTGCAAACCTCAGCTTCACTAATAGCAGCCTGCACATATCAAAAACCCAACAGGCTGTTTGAAAGTCAGAATGTGTGCGTCTGTATCTCACACTAACCAGTTCCTGTCAAGAGTCTCCTTGAAGTTTGATCTCAGGAAGACTTTTAACAATGACGCTTGTAGGAAACTATTCATTAGTGCTTCGTATATGACTTGGTTTACTTACACTGTAGCATTAAAAAAGTTTGTAAAAACAGTAAAACTGACTAGTATGATGAAACACAGTACAATCTGTAACACTGGAAAAACTGTCTCTCTCAGCCGGACTGCCTTTTTCGAGAACCAAATTAGCTCCTACTCCGGAGCAGGGTCTAACCAGCACAACTGGTACTAATTGTGACGTAAGTAGACATTGATTGGCCAAACGCGCACAAAAACGCCGTGTAAACATACTGTAAACATTGTGTCAACTTATTTCGCAAGTCTGGAGAACAGCGATAGATAGACGGACGCTGAAGTGCAGGCACTTGTAGCAAATGTAGCACTGCCAGTTGTCGTTGGAGATTCTTAGGCCTCCTTTCCATTTTTTCAGTCGCTTTACATATACGTCGACTTTCCATGTCCATTATTGTGAAACCCGCGAGACACAACAAAAACACAGCTCTGATCACAGTGTCCTCCATCCTCCTGTTGTTAATGTTGTTTTTCTTTGTTTTCGTTGTTGAACGCCGCGCACAAATGATGTCGCTGTCGACCGGCTTACGTCACTTCCTAGTACACACTGTTGGTGCGAATGCAACCCTTTAAATGGTACTGGGAAATAGTTTGCGCAAAATCGTCCCAGTACTTTAGTACTGTACATTTAGTTCTGGAACTAAAGCAGTGCGAAAGGGCCTATTTGGGTGAACTGTCACTTTATTGGTATGGTGTCTAATGAGCCAAGTCAAGTTTATTTGTATAGAGTAAACACGGTCCTGGAGGGCCGGTGTCCTGCAGAGTTTAGCTCCAACCCTAATCAAACACACCTGAAATTATGTTTTATTAACAAAGTTTGGGAGGAGCACGTTCAGATAATTTTAACTTAATTAACACAAGAGGAGCACATTCAGTAAGCAACTCAATTAACAAGATAAGAGGTATACTGTATATACACAGCAGACTTACCTCTGTTCCTTGACAGTTTTCTAGCGTCTCTCCATCACTCTGGGTTTTTAGGTAGTGGAATGAAATAAAAATAAATAAATAAAATTTGTGTACATTTGCAAGTTTACTTCCACTGGATTGACATCACTGAGGACTTAGCATTATGTTTAAGTTAACATTAAGATATTCACAGCTAATCCCACTACATCACTGCAGGAAATGCTTCATTATGGATTTCCTGCACAGTTCTCTCAGTGGTCTAGGAAATAGCGATCTAATTTTGTTAATTAAGGTTCACATGGCTGAGCGAAGGGTATTAGAATATTGATGTTGACATTTCACAAAGCAAAAATGCCATACTTTGATAAATCGCACCTAATATTTTGATCATAGGAAGCGGTCAGACCCACTTTCTCTATTTTACCATATACTTACCTTTATATTGACTTGAGGAACATTACCCCTGCACTCTATTGACTGCTCAAAAAGTGAAGTGCTAAATGTCTTTCAAAATGAAATGCACTGTCACAGCCTTTACTGTTGGAGGAACAAAAGGGGAAAGATATTTGTTCGTTCTCATTTTCTCGCCCTCTTTCTCTCCTTTCATTGAAAAATAAACGTCAGTCTAGGCGTCTAGAGTCAGACAGTGTGAATAATGAAATTCTTAGGCAGGAACGTCTGGACAGAGAGGAAGAAACTATGCATTCACACAACACAAGAATAAATAATGTGTATGTGATCAATCTCTCTCTCTCGCTCTCTCTCTCTCTCTCACACACACACACACACACACACTGACTTATTAGCCGTCTTCACATAAGCACAGAACTTCCATGTAACTTAGGTCTAAATGAGTCTACTCCACCAAGCTACTGTTATAAGCATGAGCCCCGTCAGACTGGTCGTGGCGGCGGTGTTGCAACAATATATAGTGATATTCTCAATGTTACTCAGAAGACAGGATTCGAAATACCTCTGCTTAATGTTACACTGTCAGATATGCAAAAGAAATCTATCGTATCTCTTGCTCTGGCTACTGTGTATAGACCACCAGGGCCATATACTAACCCTAACCCTAAGCGCTAATTGTCAGAGATTTTAACATCCACGTTGATAACACAAATGATGCATTAGAACTTCCGTTTACTGACCTAATAAACTCTTTTGGAGTCAAGCAAAACGTCACCGGGCCCACTCATCGTTTTAATCATACGCTAGATTTAATTATATCACATGGAATTGATCTTACTGATATAGATATCGTACCTCAAAGTGATGATGTTACTGACCATTTCCTTGTATCGTGCATGCTGCATATTACTGATATTAACTATATGGCTCCGCGTTATCATCCGGGCAGAACTATTGTTCCAGTCACCAAAGACAAAAAAAAAAAAAAACAAAAAAAAAAATAATATACAAAACAAAAAGAAAAA
>JADLZM010012691.1:31649-43049 GCA_018148995.1 Sinocyclocheilus maitianheensis | reverse complement strand
ATGGCACTGTTCATCTGCCAGCCAAATGCTGTGGCTTCCAAATGTCTTCAGAGCCAAGATGGAGACCTTGTGGTCAGACGGAGAATGTTTGTTTCCACAGAAGGTGTGGTCGACCTACCAAGAAGCTCTGACATTCTAGTGGATGTGAACATGCAGTTACACTAGACGATTTGTTTGTGTTTTATTTCCAACTGAAAAGTGAAGTCATAGAGCTCTTGAAGGAGAGAAACATCAGTTTGATAAACATAAAATGGGAATAAATTGAGATCAAATGGACATATTCGCTTAAATCTCCATCTCAGAAGAAAAATCTGAGAAGTCTCCAGCAATCTCCCATCTCTCTTACAGTTTTTAGAAGAGATATAAATAGTGTCACAATCTTTATTCAAATGTGTTAAGATACCAAGGTCTACAATCAGGAGTCATATTTAAACACTTCTGAGTTACGCTATTCACATTAGTTTTATAGCTCTCTAATCTTACTATGTGTCAACAACTGTCTCAATTGTGCCTCTTTTTTATTTGCTATAAGGAATTTAAGGAGGGGAACTTTACTTTATTGATACTAATGAACTCCTTTAAGTCTCAAAGCAATGAAAGAGCAATCTTTTGAGGAAATCTTCCTTTGGGCTTTTATGTCAGGCAGCAATATTTTACTTTGCTGTCAGCAGCAACTCTCTTCTTAATTTATGAATGATATCATCACCTCATACTACAATATGAACTAAAGAAAACAGCACAGATCAGTTCTTAGTCAACCAAAATAATGAATAGTTCAATTTAAGCACAGTTTATAAAACACAAGCTAGCAGATTGTAAACCTTCTAATAATAACCCTTCATTTTAGAGCCACAAACTGACTAATCAATCAAAATTATTTTCTGTAGCAAAAAGCTTTGATTTTGTGATGCAATTTAGTGCAAACTATTATTTATTTTACTCTCTATTACACAGATGGACTCAGAGTTCAAAGATGGACACACACAGGCACTGGTAAATGTTGACATGCACTCATGCAGCCAAACACACAGAGAGTAATGCTCACGGACACTGGAATATCAGCATGAAATAAAAATGCTTTTTATTGCTCCATTTAAAGTCAATTTAAGATTAAAAAAGTAAAGAAACATACAGAAAAAACCACTTTGCGTCATTTTACAGCATCAGATGGGACCAGTGTTTGAGAGGATGAGGAGGACAACCATTTACTCTAGATCTCTGTGACTTCTCTTAAAAGCCCAACATTAGAGCCAATGTCCTTGAGAGCCTTTAGCATAAACAGAGCACAATCACAGAGGAACGGCTTGTACCTCAGCTTTCCATCTTTGTGGAGATTACTTCACATTTTTAAGGAACAACAGAGTACAAATTAAATTAAATACTGAACACTGAACACTCAGTAATGGTGTTTCGTTCCTGAATGAATCAGAATTTTGGAGTGCATTGGCTGAATGAATGATTCAATGACTCAACCAAAAAGAGATTCTACGGGTGTGTTCAACTTTGCTTTTTATGCCCTTCCCTTGTTAATTTCCCTCCATCTTGTTGACTGGTGTGTAATCATTTATTACGTTGCACAAGCGCTTGGGACGGCCCTGCACAAAAGTGCAGTTTTTGTCCCAAATAGCACAAGTGCAAATGTGAAACAAATTTTATACAATAGCTCAATAAATAAGAACTTCATATTGTGTTATATGTTAGATTTAATTTTGCCAACGCAAATATTAGACCTACCTATTAAAGCCACAGCAGAACTGTTGTGTGTCTCCAAGCAACACGCAATTTCTGAATGAATCCGCATTTTGAACGAATCAGGTGAACCAATACTGTAATATATATTAAGGAGATTAATCCTTCATTCATAAAGGGATTAATGAATGAATGACTCAATGATGAATTAATTATGACATTTACTACCACTTACTGGCAGTTTTTGTTTCGTATTTAGAGTATAATTTCATTTAAAAAATAATTTCATACATATGAATAAAAAATCTGAAAAATAATTTTTTAAATCCAAATTAATAAAATAATTAAAGGGATAGTTCACCCAAAAATGAATAAAGTAAATGGAAAATAAAGGGGGAAAAAATTCTAAAGCTACTTTTTGTAATATCTCTTTAATACTTTTCTCGTGTAACACAATAATGGCTTCAAATTATCTTTTGTGGGTCAGCCAAATTTGATGTGCGATCAATATATGATTAATTAGATTAATTAATTGCCACATTATGTAATTAATCAGATTAAAAATTGTAATCGACTGACAGCCCTAAAATAAATATCTTATATATTATACAGCGAGTTGTGTTAGGTGGGAGTAAATTAAGCGCAATCTGCTATGATGTCATAATCGTGCTGGGTTGTTTCAACCCACCTTTCGGTGAAATATGGACTACCCCAACTTCTGGGTCAAAATTTAAATAAAAAATTTAACCCAACGGTTGTGTTAGTCCATATTTGACCGAAAGTTGGGTTGAAACAACCCAGCATTTTTTGGAATGTACCTAAAGTGTACATATCAGTAGACTCACTCCCTCTGTCAAAATCAAAGGGTTGAGGGCCAGTCCATAATCTTCCCTTGTCCACTTGACAAAGTGGAACGCACTTCAAAACAGCAGCGGGGATTCCCCCAACGGTAAGTGCTTAGATAAGTTCACGAGTGTGTGTCTAAAAGTGAAATGAAACGCACACTTTTTTCCACATATAATTGATTCAGTGTTTTTGAACGAATCAGTTCAGAAAGATTCAAGATTCATTCATAAAGTCAATTTTGCCGCCGTCTACTGATAATGTTTTATCATATTTACCAGATCTGATCAAATTAGATTGAAACTATTGATTTTTCAATGTTGTGTGCAGTATGCATCAGAAAGTTTTGGACTGTGATGGTTTCACATTGGTGTTCAGGAGAGCTAAACCTTTTCAGGTCAGGGGTTCTCAAAGCATTGTGCATGGCCTAAGTGGGATCCTGCATTTAATCCAATAATCTGTCTGAAAATAAAATGTTATTGCAATTGTCATGTAAAGCAGGTCATTGTTAATCTGCCCAGTATGTAAAAAGAATTTCCCTTCCTCGTTCCTATAATAATCCCTGATAATAACAGGCCAGTTTTTGTTTGTGTGTGTGTGTATGCTGTATTTTTAAGTATATCTGTATATGAATTTTTGAGATAACAGGTTAAAATGGTGTTAAAGGGTTAGTTCACCCAAAAACGAAAATTAGCCCACAAATTACTCACCCTCAAGTGATCCTAGGTGTATATGACTTTCTTCTTTCAGACTAATCCAGTCGGAGTTATATTAAAACTTACCTTTGATCTTTCAAGCTGTTTAATGCCACTCAGCGGGTGTTGCATGTATCAGTCCAAAATAAGTTAAATAAAAAGCACCCATCCATAAAAAAGTGTCTCATATTTAAAATGTAATAATCACTTTAATCTAGCTTGCGCTCACTGTTGTAAACGGAAGCAGTTCCGGGCAGATGACGTATGGAGGTCAGCTTTGCGCATGCGCCGCTCAGAAGTGACGCGCAGGAGAGAGATCAAAACAAAACACCGGTCACTTATTAAAAGTACAAAACGAGGATTTGTAAAGAAGAATGTTGGAGGATTTCGATATCAGCCAAAAGGAGACTGGCTTTTCTTTGCTAAAGTAAGGAAACTTTGCTTCCTTTGCTCCTGTTAACAAACAGCTGGCATGCGCAACGCTGAACTCATATGCCATCCGCCCGGAGCTGCTTCCGTGTAGGACTGTTGGAGCAAGCTACATTAATGTGATTATTACGTTTTGAATATGGATATTTTTCTTACAAAAACGCATCGATTCGCTACAGAAGGCCTTTGTTCACCCCCCGGAGCCGTGTGAGACACTTTTTTTTAGTAGATGGGTGCTTTTTATTTAACTTCTTTTGAACTGATGCATGCAACACCCGCTGAGTGGCATTAAACAGCTTGAAAGGTCAAAGACAATTTTTTTTATATAACTCTGACTGGATTCGTCTAAAAGAAGAAAGTCATATACACCTAGGATGACTTGAGGGTGAGTAATTTGTGGCCTAATTTTCTTTTTTGGGTGAACTAACCCTTTAAGACCTTCATCCTACGTATTTATGATGAATATGACATGATTGCAAAATGATGTATGATGTCTACGTTCAGTGTGCTTGTATGAAGCGTTTTTCTCAAATCAAATCCTTTGGTTAAAAAAATAAAAAATAAATACACAGATGGGCTGTCCTACTGACATGGTACAAATCCAACATTAAACTGTTGTTTTTTTGACAATTTTGTGGTGGCCAATTGGATAGGTGGTCTCAGTCCCAGATGTGCAGACAGATGGTTTGGACTGTGAAGGGATGTGTGTTTGTGCACATGTGTGTGTGTGTGTCTGTCTGAGAGGAGCCAAATGTATAGCCCAGCATTGGTTCGGTTCATACTGTGCAGGTAAAGACATGATCAGCAGATGTTTAGCTAAACAGTATGTGTTCAATTGATTTTTTCCTCAAATGGTCTTTAACAGATGGTTAACTTTTTGTCTTACGTAAAAGGATACTGGCTGTATATGAGCACTGCCAAAAAAAATTATATTTTGTTGATAGATGCACTTAACCCTAAAATATAAATTTTTTATTTTATCTTAAGCAATATTATGTTCCGTTGTCTTGAAACTCAATTTGTTTTGTTTTTTTAGACTTATATATAAACTTCAAGCTGACAAAACAAAGAAATTCCATTAACCATTGGCTGCAAAATTACGACCCCAGGGTATTAAGGCATAAAATCAGTAAATAACATTTAACATTTGTTGGCACTTTCTTTTGTACAAGTCAATTAATTTCTTCAGTGCTTTTAACAGTGAATGTTAATAAGGTCCTAATTAATTAATGTGTGCATGGCATGATGATAATTGTTCTAGGTGAAATTAAGGGCCATTATTTGAATAAACAAAAATAAACACATAACTCTTCTCTGCGTGAGTCAGACACACTGTACTAAGTAAACAGGCAAGCAATTACTCATAAACTTAAGGACGCTTCCTAGCATGAGCATTTTAATGTGAGAATTTTAGATTTTGTATTTTATTGTTTGTGTTGTTTCAAATATAGTGCATATCTTTAATGTGAATTACATTTAGTATTTCAGTTCAGTTCTTGGACCCCTCCTCTTCTCCATATACACGACATCACTGGGTCCCATCATACAGGCACATGGCTTCTCCTACCATTGCTATGCTGATGACACACAGCTCTATCTTTCATTTCAACCAGATGACCCAACGGTAGCTGCACGGATCTCAGGCTGCCTGGCGGACATCTCGGCATGGATGAAAGAACATCACCTACAGCTCAACCTGGCAAAGACTGAGCTTCTTGTCTACCCTGCCACTCCAACTCTACAGTATGATTTCTCCATCCAGCTAGGTTCTTCTACAATTACCCCATCAACTTCGGTCAGAAATCTTGGTGTAACCTTTGATGACCAGCTGACCTTCAAAGACCACATTGCAAAGACCACTCGAGCTTGCAGGTTTGCATTGCACAACATCAGAAAGATCAGACCCTTTCTAACGGAGCATGCTGCACAACTTCTTGTCCAGGCCCTTGTAATTTCTAGGCTGGACTACTGCAATGCTCTTCTGGCTGGACTTCCATCAAGCACAATCAAACCTCTACAAATGATTCAGAATGCAGCGGTACGACTGGTCTTCAACGAGCCCAAAAGGGCCCATGTTACACCTCTCTTTATCGCCTTGCACTGGCTACCGGTTGCGGCTCGAATCAAGTTCAAGACATTGATGCTTGCATATAGAACAGCCACAGGCTCAGCACCCGCCTACTTCCACTCACTACTACGAATTTACATCCCCTTCAGAAGTCTGAGATCCGCTAGTGAGCGACGCCTCGTGGTACCATCACAGAGAGGCTCAAAATCACTTTCCAGAACATTCTCGTTCACCATTCCTGGCTGGTGGAACGATCTTCAAACCCCTATCCGGAATGCTGAATCCCTGACAATTTTCAAGCGACAGCTGAAAACTCATCTCTTTCGAAGCTACTTGACTTCATCACAAAAAAACTCTCTTTATTTATACCTTCTCTTTCTAGCTTGTACTTATTTGAACAATGTCTAGAAACTTGGTATTACAGGCACTTCCTGTATCTGTTTGCCTCTTTAAGAAGAATCGCTTTATGTATCCCCCAACTGTAAGTCGCTTTGGATAAAAGCGTCTGCAAAATGACGAAATGTAAATGTATTTAGTTCAGTGAAATTAAAGTTTAGGTTAATGTGAGTCACACTGAATTGCAGACCTGATATCTCCCATGAACCATTTCAAGCATTTCTGTTAAACATAGCATCCAAAAGGACCGGTCAACATCAACTTAAAGATCAAACAGGAATGATGCAGCAGCCGGACATTGCCCTCACACCTACTCTGACTAGAATCAGAATAGAAGCATCTGACAGTGAGAAATGTAAACCTAGTCAGAAACCCTGGTATCTGTACTCAAGGGATGTGTGCCGTGGTACTAGGTCATAAAAACTTTTTTCCCAGGCATGGGCCGGTTGGGACAAAGCAATAAATCATTGACAGTGGTCTGGGTGCAGTGCAGAGGTCTTCTCAAAAGAAATCAAGATTAAGGACCAAGGAGCAGAACACTTCAAAGTTTTCCTTGTGGTTGAAAAGGTACTTCAGGCAAAAACAAGAACCAAGCAGCGTTTTAATGAGGATCTGGGGGTTACAGTCACAAACTGAAGAAAACAAAAAAGAGAGTGGGGATGATAAGTAGCATGTTATTTCGCATCACAGACATGATACTTCAGCTTTGAAAGCTATTACACAAAATATGAAGTATTTACAGTAGTAGATTTAAAAAAAGACTTCTTTTGGAGCTATACAGTGCAGATCACTTACTGTTTGCCTTTTTTTTTAATTATTACTAAAATAGGCTATACTAAGTCTATAACTAAAATAGACTATAATATGTCTATAACTAATATAGAATATGAAGTATAACTGTAATAATAAACATATACACTTAAATGGATAGTTACCTAAAAATCTAAATTGTCATCATTTACTCACATTTACTATTCCCTCAGGGCTTGTACACATACAGTATCTGCAGCAGTGTTATTTTAATATTATTTATATACTATTATAGTATTTATTAACATTTTGAATGAGTTTTTTATTTTATTTCAGTTGTAGCCTTAGTAATTTTAGTAGTTTAACTTATTTTAGATTCAACTATTCTAATTTTGACTTCAGTTTTTCATGTTATATTCATATTTTATTTATTTAAGCTTAATCTTAATGAAGGAAAACTTTTTTTTTTGGTAACACTTTAGGATCCATTTGTTACCATTAGTTAACTACATTAGTTAGCATGAACTAATGATGAAAAATTGTTCTAAAGCATGTATTAATGTTGGTTAATATTATAATTTCACCATTTACTAATGCATTATTAAAATCAAAGGTTATTTGTTAATATTATTTACTGGATCTGCTAACATGAACTAACAATTAACAGCTGTATTTTTTATTAACTAATCTTCAAAAAGATTAATAAATACTGTAACACATGTATTGTTCATAGTTAGTTAAAGGGGACATATGATGCTATTTCAATTTTTTATTTCTCTTTGGAGTGTTACAAGCTCTTTGTGCACAAAGAAGATCTTTAAAGTTGCAAAGACTAAAGTCTCAAATCCAAAGAGATATTTCGCAGAGGAAATACATCAACTTCGCGCTGTGTATCGCCAGATCGGCTTTCACCGTGGACGAAGCGGAGTCCAGCCCAGAGTCGTCATATGTGGTTGCCGCAAGCCTGCCGGCCGCTCTTTCGTCAAATCCGCCGGCTGAGCTGTTCTCTAGCCCACCAGCTATTCCTCACTCTAGCCCACCGGCCTCCGCTCAAGCCCGCCGTGTGTGACGCTGTGTGTTTCATTGTGAAAGTGAAACTTACTTTGTTTGGCCTAACAAAAGAGGACACTACTAGAAATCAGTGGTTAAGTTGTATTTACAACACTGTTCCAGAACAGTTCAACCCAAATATTCAGATGTGTGCAGCACATTTTATGGAGGACTGTTTCCTGATCCTGGTAGAGTAGACTACAATGCCGGCTGTTCTGACTCACAGACTGTAAGTACGTTTTTCATATTTGCCACTGACGATTCAAACGCGAGTTTTGAGCAGTGTAGAGTAGGGCTTGTTGTTTGTCATTTCTCCGATCACAAATGCAGACATGGTTTTATGTTTACACGGCGTGATGCAACGCAACGTGTAAAAAGACAGTATAAGTCATTATAATCCATAATTATGTCCCCACTGGATGCAACAAATGCCTCGTTTATAATGGGTTTTAATGTTTTTGTCTCGTCGCTCCGGCCGGGACACGGCATCACAGTATGGTAAGGGGCGTAACACGCTTGAGGTATTCGGCCAATCACAACGCACTGGATAGCTGGCCAATCAGAGCACACCTAGCTTTTCAGACTGGTGAGCTTTGTAAAAATTGACACGTTTCAGAAAGGCATAGAGGAGAAACAATAATGTACAGTATGTGGAAAATAATGTTTTTTTTTTATCTTAAAACGCATAAACACATAATGTTCTTTTTTAGCAACATCATATGACCCCTTTAATGCATAACTACTGTTAACTAATAGGACCTTATTGTAAAGTATAAACTTTTTTATTTTATTATTGTTTTTATGGATAGGCTCTGTAGTAGGGATGCTGGCCCCACTACAGAGGTCAAGCAGTTTGGAGAATAAATGAATGCATGGAATTTTTAATAGTTTTAGTAAACAACACTGATCTGCACTGTATAGTAACTGCACAATATGGGTAAAACCTCAAGTGATTTCTTGATAAACCTGCGGCAACGTTTCTCCCTCACCAAAAACAATGTGAATATTTGACAAGTTACCTTGGTGATAGCATGATAATGAAGAATGCTAAAATCAAATTGCCATTCCCATGAAAGTATCCACGTATTATCAGCTTTCTGAGTGTAGGTGGCAGTCCTGTGAAAATCTTAGTGATTAATCCTCTTCATATCTGAATATTTTAAGCAAAACCAACATCTCTTCCATCTTTAAAAATCATTTGACATCATTTGAAGTTGAAAACCGTTTTAAAACGTCAGAATTTCCAACATATAGCAACAGCTAACTAGACAGCAAAACATTTTCTGTGCATGTTAAAATGACCTTGAATGTTTAACAGTGGAGAGTTTTATTTAAAAAAAAAAGTCCTTTCCAAGCTTTTACAAGTGGTCTTCGCACAAAGAGGCTTTTTAGAAAGCGCATTATTCCACCTGGATCGAGCCGCTGATTACCACTTGCCATGCAGAGCTAACACCTGCATGTGCACTTACAAGCACACTTTGTAGCATTTAGCAATCACTCAGAGTGTTCTGATAAAAATAAATAAATCATACTCCTTATAACAGTTTATTAAATCTGACAGCATTACTACTTAAAAAGGGGAGAGAATAACAAACACTTGCCTGTAATTTACATAGAAATATACACAAGTCACAATTATCAAGGTCCAAGCACAAATAACTAACTCCTTTACTATTAGCTTTAGATTGCTTTTTTTATATTTTAAAACAAAGCAATTGAAAATTGAACCCGTCTCCACATGAGTACACATACCACTGGGATAAATTTGTCATACTTGTCTTGATTGCTAGGAATGAATTTAGCCTCACATACCCATTGAGTATAATTCACTCTTCCTTCCTCATGATGTACAATAATACTCTGTATGACATCCTGATAGGTCAGAGAGTTTCTACCCAAACTTAGAACTGCTCATTGACTGCTTTTTTTCATTCATCAGCTCTATAACTTGTTTTAACGTGTACATATGGACTATATGGAGTGAGGATATTCAGGCATAAACATGTCTCTGCTTTCTCCCTTTGTTTGAAGTTCAAGATGATTTAGAATCATCCTAACAACTAAATTGTTTGAGTCTCTATTCAATAAATCCATTTATGAGAGTGGATATGATTATACAGCAAGCGAATGCCACATTTAGTTTTCAATAATGCTCTTAATCTTTGGGGTTTAATAAAAGAAAACATTTGTTTGCGCAAGAATTGTAGGTGGAGGAGCAATAATGTGCCAGAGTGTGTTCAAGGTTATCTCAGGTTAGAAGCTTCAGAGTTTATGACGGTTGGCATCATCTGTGTACCAAAAGTAGCATCCTTAATGTGAAGCACAGATAGAATAACAAGGGTACTGTTTTTTGTGTGTGTGTGTGTGTGTTTACTGAATGATAGTGGCAACGTTTTTGTGGGAACAAAAAAATATATACACACATACATACATATATTTGTGTGGCTTTAATGGACAATTTACCAATCATTACTCATATCCTGAACATGGGGCATTTCCAGAAACATGGGAACACCTGTCAGTAATATGACAATGAGCACTGCTTCAGGACAAAAGCCTCTGATTGGTCTGGGTTATCGTGTCTCCATGTGATTGGTTTGTTAATGTGACATCTCCCTAGTGTTCTGGTCCATCTGCACAGACTTGGAAGAGGACCAAGAACCCTCAGTATGTGTTACCTCAGAGATTTTGCCACCTCACACTTCCGGCATGGAGGTGCATCTGTTCCTCTTCTACAAAAAGCGACTCGATCAGGCAGGCAAAACAAACAAATATTCAGTACAATAACACTGCTACTGTCCTACTGTTTACCTCTCATCAAGTGTTTTTTTTTCTGTCATTTATATTCCAAATAATCTGAGGTTCAGATACTCTGGAGGTTCCTAATGCTTTACACAGAACTGTATAGTATAATGACCAAGCTTTAGCGAGTGGAGGACCCTTATATGCCTACATCCAGATAAAAAATATATTTCCACTGTATAAAAGGCAATACCAAACTAAAAATGACTGAATGTGAATTTATAGCTAACATTTTAAGCCATAGCAGATCTCAACTCGCCCGAACACACACACACACACACACACACACACACACACACACACACACACACACACACAGTGTGCAGAGATGCCTTGAGCAGGTTCACAGTTTCATTGATGTTACAGCTGCTTCTTACTGATATCACAAACACATACACACACTGCTCTTCTGGGCCATTCTGCCTGCCTGTATAATTCAGTACTTTCAGTATTACAAATGACCATTTACAGGTGCATCTCAATAAATTAGAATGTCGTGGAAAAGTTCATTTATTTCAGTAATTCAACTCAAATTGTGAAACTCGTGTATTAAATAAATTCAATGCACACAGACTGAAGTAGTTTAAGTCTTTGGTTCTTTTAATTGTGATGATTTTGGCTCACATTTAACAAAAACCCACCAATTCACTATCTCAACAAATTAGAATACTTCATAAG
>JADLZM010012691.1:12187-29536 GCA_018148995.1 Sinocyclocheilus maitianheensis | reverse complement strand
TTGTGTGTGTGTGTGTAAAAAATTAATTAGCCTCATTAGATTAGTCATGCTTTATGCATTCATTATTTATGTCACACTATCAGCTCTTTTCATGGTTCCTTATTTGGAACATGGACATAAACTATAGCAGAGTAAACTTCTTTAGAGATACATGGGCAACAGAGACAAAAACCACTCCACATACATTGGCAAAATAATAATAATAATACATAAGGTGATGAGAATATCTAGAGAGACCATAACAAATAATATTTTTGCATTACAGTCATTCGCTGAGCAGCTGTAAAGAAAACCAGTGGTTGCCTGTGGGTTTGTAATTTAATGCCAGGACATAATGTATACAGTAAATATACATTATTATTATTATTATTATTATTATTTAAGAAAATAAACGTAAAAGTTTGTTATACTTATGTCATGATGTACTGTAAATGCATCACTTGGCCCATTACCGGCAGCAAAAAGAAGACAATAAAGATACATTTATTAAAATCAAATTTAAAAAGTCAATTCAGGTGCCTGAAATCCTGGGGAGCAGCAAATTATACCACATAATGTTAGTCTGCTACATCCTCCACAACCTAAACCAGCCCGCAAGGACCTGGGGAACAGCAGAGTGCAAAAATTGCATTTTATGAGCATGTAATTCTTTGGTTCAGTTCATCTGTGATATAGGCTTTATCCAATTTATGGTGCTCGCACTTAACCCAAGCTATTTTTGCTCTCAGATATTGAAAATGCAAGTTCCGCTGGCATAAAGCAGAACAGGCTTTTAGACAGGTATTGTTTTACACTGCATCAATATCATGACTTTCAACTAGCCTGGTAAGTTAGAAGAAGCTTTGGATGGATGGGCAAAGCCGGGGGAAACTATGCAGGAACATCACAGCGCAACAGAGGGAGGAAACTCAGCCACCAACATCCTGCAGCCTCATTACGCTGATGATGGGTGGTAAGACCCTGGTGACGGAAGTCGAGAGAGTTTGTAATTTAGTCAGACCAGATGAAAGAGCAACATAAAGAAAATGGAAACACCAAAAAGGTAAACACCACCATCTCTCTCACTCACTGCCTCTTTCGCGCTTTGTTTATTTGTCATTACTGGCATTTCACATTCAGATGTTGCAGCATTAACATCAAAAAGTAGTTCGGAATCTGTACTTTGTTTCTGGCAAAGCATGAAAGGACACACAGAAATGTGTGGAATACATAACTACTTGAACACACTATAGATGCTGTTCCATTGCCTGGTGATCACAGCCTGAAGCTACACAGAGCTCCACTGATCCATTCTCTTGAGCTAAATGGAAGCTCTCAGAAGAGAAAGAAGAACAGAGGAAATTTACAATTTCCCTTATTCAGGCTACACTGTGTAGAACCAATATTACATGTATTTTAAATTCAGTCATTTTCTGGATTTAATCTAAAATAATTCACCCCTGTAACAACATCTGCCTCTCAGGCTTTTATTTGTTTTTGGGCTGTTGGAAATTCAGGAGGACAAAGTAAATCAAGGGAAAATCTTTCTTTTGCAGCTGATCCACACCCTCTGACTAAAGTTGTTTTGCTGCTGCTGCTTTGCTGCTTAGTCTGTCAGTTGCTAAACAGGGAGTGTTTTGCTTATTTCTTAGTAGAATGAATACTGATAAAAATGGGGCAAAAATACATTTATAAATAAAATTACTTCTTGTGGTTAATTTCAGACAAATTTCAAACCACTGGTAACTGTCAAGAAAACACAAATGACACATGTTTCCATGGTGATTTCAGGTTTGTAAATTTATTTTGAGTCATTTAATAACAGAAAATGTTGTAATAAGGAAACAAAGCAGAAAAATAAATAAGGAAAAATATAAGCAATTATCACTCATAGTCGTAGTTGACTAAGCTTGGTTTAGTTCACATTAGGATTCCATAATCAACCTGTAGAACTAATAAAAATAATTCTGCAAAAACAAATGACATCCACCGTACTAAAACAAAACATTAAAAATAAGGAAAATAAATCAATTTAATAACTTCATATCATCACTATAAACACAGATAACAAAATATACCATATACAATTTATGAATTATGATAAGTATAATTGATGCTATATCACACTGGCAGAATATGCAGCTACAACACACTCTTGTGAGTGTGATTTGCTTGTTCAAAAGATATGTCCATGTTACTAATAATGATCAATTGTGGCTTGGTTTGTTTCTGAGAAGTTAAAGAGGCAGTGATACCGCGTTTATACAGAAGATCAATAAACAAAAAAGTAAATATTGAATAACTTAGATTTTTTTAAACAATATGAACAGCTTGTCTATTTTTTGCTTAATGAAAATATTTCCAAACAAAGCCAAAGCAGAACCATTGCAACACATAGTAGTGGTGATTTGTTCATAAATGATGTAGTGTTTTTGAACAAAATGGTTTAGTGAATTATTCAAAGAATAATTGTAACTTGTAACAACAGTCATTTTTTGCTTCATTAAACCAGTCACTTGTTTCAGTCCTGAATGAATCAGCATTTCTGAACAAATTGGCTGAATGAATATGACAATGACTCACTTGTGAAGACAATTTCTCGCCACCTACTGGTATAATGACTAACTGTCAAAGAAACAATCTCCACAACTAATGCACAGACTGATCAATGATGTCCTAAAGTTAATTAAATCACAGTTGCCATAATAGCTTATCATGAATGTCGAGTAAAATTGTAATCATTTTCTGTAGACCCAAGAGCTTCCTGAAGTGTCATTTCTTTCAAATGTTGATGTATTGACTCTTTCAAAAGGAAAACTCCAAGGATGAAATCTACCTTCAGAAAACAAAAGGTTGAGGAAAATAAAAATGTCAAGAAAGAGAGACTGAGAAGCAGGGTCAGTCTCTTTTTAGGATGTTAGCAGTTTTCTACAGCCACACATGAAAAATAAACGCTCATCCAATGTTGCATCAGGTGAAGGAGTATTTTGACTGCTGGTTGACCCTCCTTCACATACCTTGTTAAAATATGAAATCATCAACACTGTAACTTGTAAAGGCAAGGCTGGGAAGTTAACACAAAGATTTCAGTCATTTCAAACTTCTGCACTGGCTTGTCCCTAGATGATGTTAGTCTTCTCAGCCAGATTCTGTTTAATCTGGCTGGTGTATGAATTAACTGCCAAAATCTTCAGGGGAAACGGAAGAAGGATAAAAAATATGGGATGCTGTCTTTCAAAAAACTTAAAAAGCCTGATTATTCAGGACTATATATATATATATGTGTGTGTGACCTTCAACCACAAAACCAGTCATAAGTAGCACGGTATATTTGTAGCAATAGTCAACAATACATTGTATGGGTCAAAATTATAGATTTTTCTTTTATGCCAAAAATCATTAGAATATTAAGTAAATATCATGTTCCATGAAAATATTTAGTAAACATCTTACCGTAAATACATCAAAACTTAATTTTTGATTAGTAATATGCATTGCTAAGGACTTCATTTGGACAACTTTAAAGGCGATTTTCTCAATATTTAGATTTTTTTTTTTTGTAATCACACGTTGGTGGGCAGAGCTAGTGTAAAAAGCCTCTGCCAACAAGGCGGGCTATTTGCACATGTAAATAGACACTCCGTTTTTTTTATTTGTGAACTGATGTTCAGCTGTTCTTTTTATTAGTCAACTTATTTCGGGTCATTGTCATAAAAGCCCTTGTAAACACTGCCACATACACGAAGATACATCTTTCATTTCCTTACGCTATCCAATCATTACGCTAACCAATCACATCCAATCAGAACCAATCATATATCAGTCACGTGAGAGCATTGCCTCTCATGTGACTTTGCCTCATTCATTTCAATGAGCCTCCAGAAAAGTCACGGCACACTTTGGAGTCTCTGTAGAAAGTCAATGGACCGAAGGGAGGCAAGCCTTCGCTGTAACTTTAGCTGCAGGTGTCGCTGTTGGACAGTGTTACTTTATAAAAACGAGTGACTTTTAGACTTTTAATGTCATATTTAGTCATATTTGCGTTGTTTTATTTTTGTGATATTGATTATTTTCTCATCCACTTTTGAGGAGAGGAGACACTGCCTCCCTTGCCTACTCCTCGGAAGAAACGCCCCTGATATACATATATCCATAAAACAATAAATAGCAAAATAACATCAGACAGAGCAAAATTTGGGGTTGTGTCTTGAATAATGTCAAGCACAAAGTTTGAACCTTTCAGACAAGTTGGCTTCTCAAAAATGTTCCTTTTATTACCACAGTCGTCTTTGAACATTTAGAAGTAGGCCATTTATGACATCCTGTTATATGATCTTAAAAGGTTCTGTAAAGGCTTGAAAAGCTTAGCACACTTTATCACACATGCTGTGGTCTGGGCTTAAAAACTGAGACCAGCTTGTGGAAAAGTAAGCTCCAAATGTATGACACCAGTTGGAGTGTCTCAAGTGACTGAAATAAATATATATCTGGGTGCTAAACAAGAGTTTCATATTATGCTCGCTTCAAAATTATTAAGCCAAAATGATTCAGTAACTGTATTGATCTTCTACAGACTTCAGTGATAAGACTGTTCAAGTGCTTTTAATGGTAATGCATATGCATTGTGGTTTCACCTCTACTTGACAACAATATGGACTATCACTAACCTCTAACTGTGTGGGCCCACTTAAAAACATTAGTAAGACAAATGGCACAGTAAAACACACCAGAGCAAAGACTTCATAATGAGAGCGAGTTCATCAGGTCTAGATTTTTGTGAATCATTCTTTATGTGAACTCTATCAATCACTACTTACAACTGAATAGAGGTCAATATCCCTCATTAATTTACATTTTACATGTACAATCCCATTTATTTGTATAGCACAGTATAGAAACCACAGCAATACACAAAATCCACTGCACCATTTTCTTTAGAAAAACAGATCTCTTCATAAATAGATGTGTTTCCATTTGGTTAAAGTAATTTCCAAACTGTTTCCTTTCATACTGTCATTTTTCCAATATAGCCAGGTAGTTGTATACAGCATTTTATTAACTTTCATGTTGTAAGAGTTATGAACCAGATCTAATAGTAAACCTTTAAAGGGGTCATTGGATGCTACATGCACTTTTACAAGTAGTTTGAACTGAAATGTGTGTTGGCAGTGTGTGTACACAACCATCCTATAATGATAAAAATACACCCAGTGGGTTTTTTTTATCTACTAAAATCTTGCCTGTCTGTGTGACGTCACAAAAACATGCCCCGCCCATGGTAGTTTGATTGACAGTAGCATTTCAGCACAGACTGGACTGGCGTCTTACCTTAGACCCACCCTGAGTGAGCTGTCATCAGTCCGCCATTGTTTCACCGCCAGAGCAGATGTAGACAAGAATGACTCCTAAGCAATTGAGGGGTTTTGTTGTTAAATGTAATAATGAACATAGCAGTCATCATTTACTCCCTACATCTGAGCCCCCGATCTACCTAAATGCATCTATGTTCGCGTGAATCATTCGTGATCCAGCTTCACCTACAGAAGAAGTGAGTATAAGGTTTTTTAATGAATCTTTGCAAATCGCCTTTCCTAATAATGTGCTAATTAGCAAGTTTCACGATGAATGCAGCTAAAGCAAAACAGTCCCTCAAAGAGCAGCTCAGAAGAGAGGGGCGGGGTCAGCACAGATCATTAACATTTAAAGGAAAATGCTACAAAACGGCTTGCTCTGAAAAGAGCTGTTTTTGACAGGGTAAAAAAGGTGTTTTTACACTACCATTGAGAAATTTTAACCAAACAATGTTACAGAATTTTCATTAAGACCCTAAAGAATCATATCAACTTGTGGAAAATGGGCATCATATGACCCCTTTAAATAAGAGAACTTTTTTACTTATATTAGATATATGGCCTACTAGCTTTTACTGCTCAGTAACTTGCAAAATAGTCATAAAAAAACAACATGAAAAATAACTGATAAGATTGTTGATCATGCTCCTTCCTGAAAAAATTATATGATATATTTTTGCCAATCGCCAATGTCTAGAGGACAGTGGGAAGTAAAAATCATTCAGTGCAAATATCGAACATCTGGGTTGTGCTGTTCTGTTGTAAATAAATCTTAACCAATGATTCCTAATTGCATCTACTTCCGGAAGGCCAAATAAAGTGCTTTTGCTTTCGCACTGAAACACACAGCGTCTCCCTGACATGGCTGCATCAACACTACTGCCATTCCTGAAACCACGCCTTCTTTCTTTGTGCACATTTGGGCGGGATTATGCTAATATTTCCACATAGTGACATAGATATGTGGGGGCGTGTTAGAACGAGCCGTTTTAGGTAGGTGTGGTTGACTCTTAACTTTTATAAAGAATATCTCTTTGGATTTGAGACTTTAGTCTTTGCAACTTTAGAGATCTTCTTTATGCACCAAGAGCTTGTAACACTAGAAGAGAAAGGAAGAATTGAAATTGCATCATATGACCCCTTTAACCAAACTATGTTACAGACTTTTCATTAAGACCCTAAAGAATCATATCAACTTGTGGAAAATGGGCATCCAATGACCCCTTTAACAAGTGTTCCAGTATAACTGATCATAACTGAACATGACCTTGTGAGTCAGTCTGCAGTGTGCAATGTTTATTTGTGCCTACTTAATGTCAGCTTGTGAAATCTCCTTGTTAAACTGGATGTTAATTTGTTCTGTCTGGTAACAGTCTGCATTTGCAATCAGTCTGTAGAGGGTCATGCACCATGTCATACTATTATCAGTATTGATTAAACAGTATTGAAGAGGCATGTAGAGATACTTGCCATCTCTAACCTCAGTGCCCTGAATTTACTTTAGTCTCTAGTATGTGTGTACTGTTTTATATATGTGTGTGTGTGTGTGTGTGTGTATGTATGTATGCAAGTATTTTATCCTCCATTTTAAAGGGGCCCTATTATGCTATTTGAAATGTTTATAATATGGTTTTGGGAGTCCCCAACAACAGATTTACATGCATGCAAGTTCAAAAAAACACTTTCATATTTCATTTTACATTATTTCTCAACGACTCTCAAACGATTCCTTATAAGATTCATCTTTCCAAACCCCTCCTTTGCATAATGTTACTCTGCTCTGATTGGTCCGATGACCCAGTCTGTTGTTATTCGTCTACTGCATACAGCGCATGTCGGAAAAGGAACGCCCATCACCAGTACTGGAAAACGTCTTATCAATAATACATCCTATAATAACAATGATAGTGCTCCACTCTGTTCTAACATTTCTTTTACATGAACCAGTGTTGTGCCGAATTCTGCTGTGTTTTGTTTAGCTCTTATGGTGATTTTTTTTTGGAGTGAAAAAGGATGCAATAAACTTAATAAACCATCAGTAAAGTTTTGGTCATCATTCAGATGCAGTCCGCTACACTTATGAAAGTTACAAAAGTTATTTAGTCAAGAATAGTGTGCGGTCTTTTGTCTTTTGTTATTTGAGTAGCATTAAAGTGCAGACAGCAGCACTAGGATTATGCAACAGGCATTATGCAGCTCAGTGCCTTCACACAGTTAATTAATAAACCATCGGTTTGTTATATCGGCCTTTTTCCTTACATAGCCGATATGCCGATGATTGTAAATTGAGGAAAATTCGGCCGATAAATATCGGTGGCCGATAAATCGGTGCATCCCTACTTTCAGCTTTATAACTTTGCAGATTTTACATTCACATACAGCTCCATTACACACTGCATAAAATGTAATTTTCAAAAATCCATAATAGGGTCACTTAATTTTGCTATACTAATTATGAACAATTATGTTGACCAGCATCATATTTTGGCAAACATTATAATACTTTCTCATTTGCCGTCAGCATTCAGCAAATACACATTTCTATAATTTAAATCGTTGAATGACTAATGAACATTTAATTTCACAAACCTTGCAGACTTAGTAGAATTTAGTTGAGATCTTGTGAAGTGTGCATTTGTATCCTGCATGATCGCGTGTTCTCTGCGTGTTGTATATATATATTATTGGGTAATATTAGGCCTTTTTTGCAAATCAGCAGATTTTTTTTCCCAAAGATGCATGGCCGTTACATTATATTATATTATATTATTTATATTATACTTTATTTTAAAGACCAGTTCTCACTATTAACTAGTTGCTTATTAGCATGCATATTACTAGCATATTGGCTGTTTATTAGTACTATTAGCATATATTAATTCTTTATTCTGCATGACAATTTTAGATCACTTAATCCTACCCCATACCTAAATTTAACAACTACCTTACTGACTAATAAGCAGAAAATTAGGAGTTTATTGAGGCAATAAAGTTAATAGTTAGTTAATAGTGAGAAACCTTCACTGGAATCTTGATTGACAGGCGATCTGACCAATCATAACGCCAAATCTGCCATTTTGTTTGACAATCAAACCAGACAGGAGAGTAGATTAACGTTGTTGAACTTGAACTTGAAAAATGGTGTGTATTGATGTATTTCCTCGGTTGAAACCAGATGCGTTCTGTTCTGATATTCATTCATGTTTATTTTGTACTATAGCTAGTAAAGAGGAAGAGATGATCGGTTCACGTGCTGCTTGAACTGAGGCAATACAGCGATCTGCCACGACACATTAAAGAGCCACAAAACGGTATTCATTGTTTGAATTTCTAAAAAAAAGGACAAAATTTGAAAGCTGAGACTTTGTTTCATACCAAAAGTAACCTGTCTTGTCTGTTGATGTGTTTTCAGTGTTCTCTTTGCTCCGTAATGTATGTTTCACTGTGTGAGAACACGATGTGTGGCGTGAGAGTGCCAAGGCTTGTCGGACGTAGCAACAGTAACTAAGGAGGCGGGTCTTTGCGAAGGGTCAGTTAGACCTTAAAATAAAGTGTGACCTATATTTGTATATAGGTTAGTTGTAACTTAGCATTGTATTCCCCATGCTGTCTGCCAATTAAACCAGAACTGAGACCCACTTGTTGAAAACCACTGGTATATTGCATGTTTGCTCTATCATCACTGAGAACCTTTTAGAAAAATCCATGAATCCACTTACTTCCTCCTCCATGTGTTCTGACAGATGCCCCCTGGTGAGTGATACATTCTCCTAAGCGCCTGTGGTCATTCCTTCTTCACACACACACTTTCCCCATTTGTGCTCTACTTGATCATACATTAATCTAGCTTTGAATAGGAGCCCAATTTCCTCTCTAAATGTCAGATCATATTCACTGGCCCTTATTCAGCGTCCGTGTCCATATTCATCTGATTTCCAAGTAATCATTGAGGTAAATGTTGGTGCATAATAAAGCCTCCCCTCAGAAACAGAATTGTAATATGCAGTTCCTGAACTCTATTGTAGTTCCCGCGTGCATTAGCTCAGCAGTGAAGGCAATCAGTTGAGCAATGAAAGGCTTTGATTGACAAAGCGAGAGGTGGGGAGATCAAGCCATGTTAAACGCGGCGCCAAAATCAGTGGCGACACTGGAGGAAAGAGTGGAGAGGCTGAATGTGTGTACATGGACACTCAGATTAGACACACAGATCTGCTCATAGATACTGCCAGGGAGCACAACAAAAGAGTCTATTCAGCTGTATGTAATAATCAAGAGAGCTGGTTGAGAAAAACTCCAGCTGTTGACCTCTGACCTCAGGCTCAGAATGGAATGTAATCATGCTGCCACCTCAGTGTCTGGACAGCAACATTTAAAGAAATAGTTCCTGTGTGTTATCATTTACTTACACTCATGCTGTTCCAAACTGTGTGATTGGCATTCTTCTGGGGAATACACAAGATATTTTGAAGAATGTCTCAATGTCCCAGTTGCTTTTACATGAACATTTAAAATTAAATTAAATTAAAATTTTAATTATATTAAAAGGTGAACTATCAAGATGAAAAATAACAAAAAGGATATACACACACACACACACACACACACACACAGAGAGAGACAGTATATGCACATAAGTGGTGCGCAGGTGTGCATGCGCGACCTATATAAGTTCAGACAGCTCATTTGCGCACATAGTTCACCGTTTTAGCTCGACTAACTGTAATACTCTATAAGATTTGCATTCGAATTGAAAGCATAAATCTAGGCTAATGTTTCAGAGCAAAACGTAAAACTGTGCCATTTCATTCACTGACGTGCTTCACTCGGCAGCGCATTTACTTGCTGGCACCCCGCCAAAATAAAATCTTGCCAATTTTAGGTTTGATGTTGAAAATTCATTAAAAAATACTATATTATACTATATAATATACTATAATATTCTACTGTGATAGATCTGAAATTTAACTCACATTTGTGTACCTTTAGATATTGCCAAAATATTTCCTTGATGCCAAATGTGGTTCTCATAATTGATTTCAGTACACCACACTTAAATATGCACACACTGAAGACTTCTCACATTTTATAAAAAAGAACAGCATGAACCTGCCTAATATCTTCTTTTGTGTTGGTTTGGAACAACATGAGGTAGAATAAATTATACCAAATGAGGCCGAATACATGAAGGGTGAACTATTCCTCTACATTCAAATAACAGCTGTTTCCTGAGATTGTGAGATCTCCAGAGAATTCCCACCAGCAAAAACGCATAGTTGAGAGTTTAGAGTAAATTGGTTTTCTGTCTTGCAGACTAACACATTTTATATGTGTGCTTTCCTGTTGACGTGAACAGGTTTACATTGTTTGTATTTGAATTTACCAATAATGATTCATAGTCTCCAAACTATTTGAAATTATTTAGGGATATTTGTTATATGGTTTCCTCATACATATCTAATTGTGTGTACATGTCAGCCGTGTTTGCTAGTGATCTGGTCTTTTGATGTGGCTGATGTTGAAACCTAAGTTACCCACAGTTCCATTGCAGTGTTGTCTTAATTAGCCTATTAAGCCATGCTGTCATACAGTACTCAATAACACTTTGGTTTGCATAGAGGCAGTGAAGAACATCAAAAGAATATGAATTGTGTGTGTGTGTGTGTGTGTGTGTGTGTGTGTGTTTATAAAATACTTCATAGGCTGCTTAAAACTTCCAGAGATGTTGTTAAAATAGGCACTGGTGATCCATTAAAAGAAAAAAAAATGTTATGACACATATTCCAAAATAAGGGGCTAGGGCTAAAATATACAGTATGCACTTTAGGTGTGATGACAAGCCATGACAATAGTGTACTTTAGTAGACAGAAGAAGGTACGATATAATAAGTCCCTGCAGGAAAGAATGTGTTCAGACTGAGTGCAACATCTGATGCAGCATTTTGTGCAAGTGCAGATCAGGGAAAATATTAACATTTGAAGCAAGCTAGAAAACAAATAGTATTACGAACTTGATTTCATTTTGTTTATAATTAAACTGATTGAATTACATGCACCCAAATAATCTGTTTATAATTGGATACACGTAGATGACTCTGATTGAGGATCTGATTGAGCTCGACCCAAATTAAATTCCAATCAGATTGAAAAGTATGGCGTAGACATGAAATAATCCAAACATCAGGAAAATATTAAACATGTAATTGCTAAAATCCGCCTATTTTCTCACTCGTATTCCAAAATACCTTGCACACGTGCAGTGTCATAATGCACGTTTACCTCATACAAATGTGTGTATGTTTATTTATGTCTTATGAACTGGTCAATGGAGAAGACTGAATATTTAATAAACATACACGTCAGCTTTCATTTTAGATATGTCCTCAACCTCAAGGGAAAAAAAAGGCAATTATCTTTGCAGTAGCTTTACTGAAATTATTACAGTTCTGGATGCAGCAACTTGGCAACGCAGTTCATACGTTTTTTTAGAATACATGTAATGCACATGTGAATTGGAATGTAGCATTAGGGTTCAAATAAACAGAACTTTCAGAATCTGAAATCGGATTGGATTAATTACTATTAATGAAAACTAGTGTGTGTAAACATACCTAGTGATTTTTTGACATGTTTCAAGGACATCATTACAACATCAGATGTCAACGTGACTCATTCAACTGATTAATTTAAAACACTGATACAACGGAATTATTCACTGTGATTCATTCATTAATTCTAAATAAATAAACACCACTACTATGTGTTGCTCAAAGATGTGTTTTAATGATGGAGCATAAACAGACAAAGTGACTGGGAATACTGTCTAAAATGTACGTTACTCAGTATCAACTTCTTGTTTATTGAACTGTTGGATAATAACTAGGGGTGTAACGATATATGTACCGTTACACACACCTGCACAAAACATGTGCTACATAACACACCTGCACAAAACAAAAACTGCAGCTGTGTTCTGTAGCATAATTTCACATATCTAAAGTCAGACCATTGTTTTTACTTTAAATCTTCAAATTATACAATCTAATTCAAATCAAAAACAACTGCTCATGCTACATGTATGTAGCACTACTGTTTAAAATAAATACAAAAAATAATTTCCTGTCGTGCCGAACTCGTATCGAACCGTGACCCCAAAACCGAGGTAACTGTATCACTCTTGCAGTCATGCTGTGCAAAAATCAGCGCACTATGTACTCTTACTATCACAGAAATGAAAAGCAATTTAAATAACTTGATGTTCTTAAACATATAACTACAGCCAAAAGTGCAAGTGTCAAAACATCCCTGCTCTTCCACGTCTTATTTGAATGTACATGAAGTACAGGAAATGAGAAAAGTAAGGTATTTTCATCTTTATGATTAGGCTCATCTCCACCTCCAGGTTTCTATGCCTCTGCTTGCCTTTACAAAGTCTTATTTAAGTGGCAAGTGATGCTTTTACATATTCTAAAAACAATTCCTCCATCTGGATTGTCTTTTTTCTCTATAAAAGCTGTCCAAAGTGCTCCTGGTCAAAACATGAGAGAGAGAAATGAATAAAAGAAGAAAGCAGCCTTGCTTTTACTTAGAGGGCAACTCCAGCAAGAGAAAAGCTAAAGGTTGAATTTGAATGAAATGTAATAGCAATTTTACACTCAATGCCCTGGAGGAGAAAGATAATGCATGATTTTGTTTATTCTGCTCTCCCATCTCTGAATGAGTTTCAGTTGAAATGGGAATCGCTGGATGTGTGTTTTAGATTATCTGATATTTCTAAAAGCCTCCATACACTACAGCTGTACTGAAACAAACACACACACAGTAGTACCTATTTATGTGGCATGGACTATCCTTTAAAGCAGGTGTCAAACCCTGCTCCTGGTGAGGGTCCTGCAGAATTGCATACCTGCTTGTAATCTTCAAGTATTCTTGAACACAGAACATTAATATGTAAACAACTGTTAGCATCTGTTGCTGATTACTGCTGAATTGATTAATGAAAGGTCACGGTCCACTTGTAAACATATGAAATGAAGTCTTTTTCAACATTTTTTTATTAGATTTGGTTTAACATTAAAGTCATACAGTTATTTTATTTATTTTAATAAATATTACAAAAAACCAAATAAACCAAACGTGTAAACTAAACCGAGATTGAGATAATTAACTGAAAAATAGTCCACTGTATATAATTTACATATAGTCATAGTTCACATTTATCTTACCATAAATAGAGCTTTATTAAATACATATATTAATTAATTACAGTGTTATGCTTATAATTTACATCAGGTTATTCAATCTGATTATTTATAATGAGTTCATACACATATGAAAATTTGTCATATTTACAGCTATTACAACTGTCAGTAACTGTTGGTATCATAAATAAATCCTGATTAGCATGCAACTGATTAATTAATGTTTACTTACTGTATTGCTCGGCATTTTTATCAGTATTACACTGCGTAGAGATGCCAGGAAATTATGGATAGAAGGAGCGGGAACAGGACATATAGCAACCCAGATTCAAAACCACGTATACAAAATCACACTATACATGTTAGAACAGATGTGCTAATCACTAGGCAGCGGCTCTGACATTGTTTAAGTAATACTGAGGGCATGTTTGGACAGTATGTTCACCAGAAGTCCAGCAGAAACTCTGAAGTCATTCTCGTGCTGTCATATGACCACTTCAGCTGCTCCAAATCTGCACCATAAGTATTCAGTTAACACTATCTGTCACAACCGAACCCTCATCTTGGCCGAACAAGAGTGTCAGTTGTCCCTTTCACACAGCAATACCAGTAAATTTGAACAACTTTACCGGTAAATACAAAAATGTGCTGTTCACACAGGCAACGATGTTCCGTCTTTTTTCTGGTAAAGCACCATTCACACATCAGTTTCCAACTACCGGTAAATTCTGTGACATCATTAACCAGAAATGCGCCTCCAGGTGTTTTTGTAAACATGGAAGGGTATGCGGTGCTTGTTTTATTGATGTTTTCATTTTTGTGTCATTTATGCTCTTGCTCATTCTACTTCATGCTCATACCGGTAATCTTGTTCTGCGTTCACACAGAGCACATTACCCGTAATATACTGGTAACGTTACAACTTCTCATACAGGTAAATTGCCAGAATGAATTTACCGGTATTTTTGAAAGGGTCCTGTTCACACATGATCTCTTAATGGTAATTTACCAGTAAAGACTGTGTGAAAGGGGCAAGTGAGTGTCACATTTACAAGGTCACTGCATAACAGTCCAAGGAAACAACAGAATATTTTATTTCTGTTATGTCTGCAAGTTTTGGGGGATAAGTCAAACTGACTTTTTTAAAAGCCAGGTCTGACTTTGCACTGGTTTGCTTCACCCATCATGAAGTATCATTGGTTCAAAATGTATATTAAACATCAAAACATTCTGATTGGAGAAATAGTGCTGCAGCATGCAGCTTTCTCACTTTCAACGTATACAAGCAAACTGATTGTTGCTGTAGACTTTCTGTTTTTGTCCAATGACCATCTGATGCAATATGCTAAATGTCAGTTACCAAACCTGACTCACGTTTCTCTTCCAATAGATGGGCATGTTTGCAACTATTTTTGGGTTATCTAGCGCACACAGGATGCCACGTTAGCGGCCAAGGCCTGGCAAGGGATTGAATAAGAGCAAGCTGCTCTTTGATCCTCACAGTATAGTTACAATTCACACGTTCACACAGTATGTCAGAAAATTCTCCAAGGTTTCATGATCAGGGTGAAGGATGAAGACATATAGCTGAAATTTCACAGGCTGTATTTGTCTGGAGAAGACTAGGTTATAGGTTGTGTGTCTAGATGTGTGTGCGGAGAGGAGAGGAACAGATGCATTTCCATGTAGGTGGTGTTTGTGAGTGGGAAGGGGGTCTCTGAGGTAACACGCACTGTGGCACCTTTGATTGTGCTCCAGGTCTGCACAGATGGAGCAGAGCCCCAGGAAGCAGTCACACTCAGAGACCAGTGTGAGGTGAACTGTAACAGTCACTGAGTAACCACTCTGGCTTGTCACAGTGAGTAACCAATCAGACAATCAGAAGATATGGTGACCAGATGTGACTGTTTTAGAGCAGTCTATAAAAAACTGTCAGGAACAAACTCATTGAACACAGAAAAAAAAATGTTGTATATAAATATGTGTCTGTGTGTGTGTGTGTGTGTGTGTGTACACAGCGTGTACTACCATTCAGAGGTTTGGGTTTTGGGGTTGATGTGATTGTTTTTGAATAAATTCACATCAAGACTGCATTTATTTGATCAAAAATACAGTAAAAGCTGTAATTTGAAATAAAATTTTTGAAGTAAAATTTTAAATAACTGTTTTTTATATATATATGTTTTAAAATGTAATGTATTCCTTTGATGGCAAAGTTGAATTTTCAGCAGTTGTCACATGATATTTCAGAAAATTTCAGCAGCTGTCACATGATAATCAGAAATCAGTCTAATATGCTGATTTGGTGCATAAGAATATCTTATTATCAATGTTGAAAAAAATGTGCTGCTTAATGTTTTTTGTGGAAACTGGTGTTTTTTGTTTAGATTCTTTGATGACTAGAAAGTTCAAAAGAACAGCAGTTTTTTAAATGTAAAGTTTTTTTTAACAGTGTATAAGCATTGATTGTCACTTTTGATCAGTTTAACGCATCCTTGCTAAATAAAAGGTGTAATTTCTTATAAAAAAGAAAAAAGACATGCATTTTGTCACCTTATCGGAAAATTATGAAAAAAAAAAAAAATCATAATTTGTATGTATACCTTATTATTATTCTGATCATATCCTGTTTTAGCTCAAATCTTCATGTGGATGGTAAAAAATCCAATAATGTGCTTTTATGGAAGCAGCAGTGTGCTGACATTGTACTCCTAGCACCATATAAGTGGTGTTACAATCACAATACATCCATTAACAAAGCATAAGGATGCATTTGATTGTCAACATTTGATTCGCAAACTTACCAGTTTATGATAGGGTACACAAGTGTAGAGCAGAGAGGATTTTTTTATTTTCCCCTTCAGTCTACAAGGCAGAAATTATTCAATTTCTTCCTCAGTACATAATTAACAATCCATCTATGTGCCACAGAGACAAATGAAAGCTGTTCCCTGCCTGCAACAAATAGAAAACGACCTCTATATAGTTCCATTCAGAAACAAAGCTCCAATCACATTTATCATGCGCCTTGTGCATTTACATATTTATATTGGCTGTGTTTTCTATAGCGCTGGGATGCCATAACTCAACATGTAAGCGCTGAATTGTTTAATAACAGAGAAACACGGCACTGCATATTGCAGGAGTGTGAACGGGAATATCACAGCAAATCATATTTTACTTTCTGAGATGAAAAATGAGAATCAACATGATGAATCTGACGAAATGATCATTCAACAGTGCAAACATGCCCTTTACAAGAGCTGGCAGAAAATTGAGCTATGCTCGATGGATAATCTCAGAAAACCTAAGTATCCATGGTGTTCTGATAGCACAGACCATATTTCTAACGGCCTAAAGAGAAAGATGGAGAAACAGAGGCAATCTTATTTTGATTGCTTTTTTTGCAGTTGATTGTGGCCAATTTATGGTACAGGCTCAATCTGTTTTTACCTGTAATGTACTTTGATCTTCTTCACGGTCAGGATTCAGCCAATCATTTTGGAATGGCTGGAGACACTTTACAATAAAGGCACGCGATTCAACATACCTTGCTAATGTCTCATTTTTTGGTTGACAAAGCCATCAGCAAACTGCATAAGAAATTGCATGGTTGTTATTGAGCTTGACTGTGATTCACTTGAAGAATTTATCTGACTGGAAATAAAAGTAAATTACCCATTTTGTCCTGAGTCAGTATATTCAAAGTATATACAATATGATTTTTTAGTATGATCTTTTTATAGTTTCTGTTGTTTGATGTCATCTGTCATCTGTTTATATGTGGAGTGGCATCATGTATATATATACAGTATATATAT
>JADLZM010012688.1:0-20343 GCA_018148995.1 Sinocyclocheilus maitianheensis | reverse complement strand
TTCAGATGCAAAAGCCTCTAAGTATCAACATTAAAATACATTTAAAATACATTTATAAAACGGTTAGTTCCATTCCTCGATTCTGATTGGTCAGCAGCTGTGTGGAAGCCTACAGTTTCCGAAGTGAGGAGGGGATATTACAATATTTATTATTTTTCTGTTTAAGTTATGGTTCTGCAGCTATGTCCATCAGTTTACACTGTACTAAGGACGCTTGCAAACTCGCGCTGTGCCGCGAATCGGTCTGTTTTAAAACTAAAAGACGGGAAAAACAGATGTTTTCTCATGCTGAGAGATAAGCAGATGTATGTGTGTGAGAAAACATCATATATGGTGTTAAAAAAAATAAATGATACAGCATGTGATAAGAGCTCCTATTCTCGGTTTTTATTACCTTAGATGAGGCATGTTCGGAACATTCTCTTGCCGTTTACTGTTGCTGTCAGGAACTATTTTTTTTAGCGGAAGGACAGCATTTAACGAACCTGCTTCAAAAAAAGTAACATTTCAATTCATGCATTTTTGGTTTTAATATTTTTTATTGTGTGGTAACAGTTTTATAAAAGCAAGAAGGTACTCGAGGCAGTGCTGTATCGTGAATAAATCACGGCTGAGGGGTTGCAGGCACTCCACATAATGTATAACAGTATAATGTATATCAGATTTACAGTGACTGTAAAAACACTTGTAATATTACAATAAACAAAAACAAAAAACATGACATTAAACAATCCTGAAAAAAAAAACTATCATGGTTTCCACAAAAACATTAAGCAGCACAAGTGTTTTTATCAATGATAGTGTCACAATTCACTCGGGGAGCAAGGAACGAGGAAACGAGGAGTACTTAAATAACACAGTCTTTAATAATCCACAGGACCCAGAACAAGGAGGACATTCAACAAGTAGACCTGACAAAACAAGAACTGAAAGGACTAGGGCTTTTAAAGGCAGGATAATTGGGGAGGAACGAGACACACCTGGAATCAAATGAACACAATCAACATGAGGAAGAAACTGGGTCACAGGGGCAAAAACACACACAGAATAGTCTATAATCCTGACAGATAGTAAATGATAAAAAATAATAAATGTTTATTGAGCAACAAATCAGCAAATAAGAATGATTTCTGAAGGATTGTGTGACACTGAAGACTGGAGTAAGGCTGCTGAAAATTCAGCTTTTCCATTACAGAAATAAATTACACTTCAAAATATATTAAAATAGTTATTTTAATTGTAATAATATTTCATAACATTGCTGTTTTTACAGTATTTTTATTCAATCAATGTAGCCTTGGTGAGCAAAATACTTTTTTCAAAAACATTTAAAAAGTCTTACCTTTGAACGGTAGTGTGCATATATGTATAGTTTTTATTGTTATTATTTATTGTTTTTATTCTGATTGATTTATTATTATTATTATTATAATGACAGTTGAATATGTTTGTTACACAGAAGTCTTCCACATTTCATTCCCCTATAACTTGCCCATTCAAAAGTTATCAGGCATTCAGGACAGTTAGATGATGTTATGCACACATTTCATTTAGGAGGTGACTGGGCAATCACCGTAAAGGTAAATACTCTGAGCCCCATACAATGGGAAGACTGTTTAAGGTCAGCAGAGAGCAGGATCTGGAGTCCACCGCACACCAGCAGAAAGAAGTCAGGGGTCTGTGCACGCCGGCTGTCCCCCTGGAACCAAAAACAAATGCACGGAGGTTCCAAGCCATGGAACTGGTTTCGGGGAACAACGTTTCCTCAAGGCCACCCCAGCAGATGCAGAGAAGATGAATTACAACAGTTGTTTAAACAGAGGTAATGGTACCACATGTGTACGTATGTTACATGTATGTCATAATGTAATGTGGAGAAAGAGGGCTATTGGGAAAAATAGTGTGTTCTTGGGAGAGGTTGGTGAGGCAGAGGCTATAACTTGGGGAATGTGTTTAAAGTGGGCTAGTGGCTCCAGATTAGAGCTCACCACCCCTGTGGTTTTCAACACACAAACTCGCATGTGTGTGTGTGTGTTTTTCTTAGAGTTGGGTGGTGCCTCTGGCTCACTCACCAAATGGAAAGGCTGCACAGAAAAACCTCTATGCACACTACCAAGTCAAACAAATATTTATTGCAATAATTCATTTTAATCATTCGTGCGTGAATGCATATAAAACATTCAACAATAATACAATTACTCTGGCCATTTTTCTTGGATTAATTCAGATTTATGCACACTGGCCAATGATTCTCCGATAGTGATGGTCTAACTGCAAAGTACACTCTTTGCAGTTAAAAAAGGGTACAAAACTGTCACTGTGGCAGTAGTTTCTAATACATACTTATATAATACATAAAGTACTAATATGTACCTTCAAGGTATCAATATGTACCACTTAAGGGTAAATAAGATACCATTTAGGGCTTTTGTAAGTTAGTTTACCGCCCCAGTGACACCTTTGTACTTTTTTTCTAAAAGTGTTGACATAAAATGAAATGACATGCATTTCTGACTGGACACACACAGTCACAGTATATATGGTTATTCTCCCGAAAGTAAATTTGGGTCAGTTCGGGCCAGATTCCTTTGGTCATTACATAAAAATACATCTGGTCTGAGCGGAACTTCTTTGGTCATCCAAATAGAAATAAAGAACACACAGAAAAATGCGGTTTAATGCCTGGGCTAGAAACCATGTGTGTTTTTCCCTGAGCTCAAAATGGTCGATCATGAGGTAGGGGGATAAGAGAGTTGTTGAATGTGGGAAAAAAGGAGCCTATGTGAGAAAACAGAAAGGGCGGAGAGGACCGAAATGATGGAGAGGGGTATTGGTAGAAGGCTGCCATGTCCAGCGCTGAGATCACTAAGTGGGTGGTAGGTGCAAAGCTTCCCTTTGCCAAAATCATAAGAAACACTCATATCTTCCAAGCAGATTGACTGGGGAAGGATGTCAACCGCTGAAGCCTGTCTGCGAGCCAGAGACCGAGCGCTGCACAGATGGTAGTGCTGACAAATTAGTTCAGTTCAGATCCAGACCAGTTTCATTTCTGTACCTGGCAGCGGGTCTCTTAACCACTTCTTGCCCGACGGGGCTGGAATGATCGTTCTTTCCACTTTTTTCGCTGAATGGTCTGTTTCCAAGTGAGGTCCCAAAATCTGGGTTTGTAGTTTTACATGCGATGCGGTTACACGTTGAATATATGACTGCCCATACAAAACGGCAGAGTTCCCTCCAATCTCTTTATTTATATTGAATGAAAATGTGCTGGCTGCCTGCATTACTGCCGCCCACATGAACCAGAATCCAAGCCAGCTGGCTTCAGGCTCGATCCTGACTCACAGAGAACAGAAGCACACAGACAAGGTGTGGCCAGACCAACCTGGCTCTCCTTAGGTTACCATGCTTTGGATAGGAACGAACTTTCTCTTGCCACTATCCTCCCCATTGCCTTCATTTTGATAGCAGCTTTGATTGCTCCTAAATAGAGCTATATGATATGAAATGAACAATGACAACAAATGAGAATGTTTCTTTTTAGGAAATGACAATATAATTGGCCTTTTATGAATATAAAGCATAGACTCCTTGTTTTCCATTGGTCAGTACACAGATAGTCCCGCCCAAAAAAGACACCATTGGTTGAAGCAATAGCACTATTTACACATTTCAATTAAACCAGCATTTGAATGGATTATTTACAGTTGTCTTTGCATATTAATTGGAATATTGGAATATAAGAAAGCATTCTAACATTAAAGAAGTTAAGGTTCATTTACAAAGTCCCTTTCAAGGAAAGTCTGTTCACTGTGCGGCCATATTTGCAATGCCTCCAGGCAGCTCAAACAAGATCAAGTCCTATATCTAAATGAATGGGGGAATCCTGAAATCTCAAAAACTGCTCGCTGAACTCACAATTAAATTACATATTTCAAATCAGCAACAAAATCTGAAATGAATTGTCCCATGAATGATGTTTCTTATGCTCAAATATTGCTTAAAAAGCGTATTTTTCAGGCTGCGTATGTGCATTGTGCGATTTCTGGGAACCGGAGCTTCTAACGGCCGCCTCACTGATGCAATGACTTTACCAATCTGCAATTTGCTCTTTCACTTAGAAGGCGGGACTATTCCGCCATATTGCGCGTTGCAGTTTCTCCCATTCATAACTATAAGAGTGAACCGTCTTTGTATTTCTATAGTCTTTGCTCATTTATGCCAATGATGCTAACTATAACAATAAGTGTGAAGTTTTAATAATCGTTGTAATTCTGTAATTATATATCAGTCCACACCACAACCATAAGATAATGACACAGTGGAACAATATTGTTGAAATCACTGTCAGAATCCAGCCAACTTGAAAACCTCAAGCATTTAAAGTGGCAGACGACATAACAGAACAGTATTGTGTGTTAGTGAGGACACTAATATAGTGATCGTTACTGTTAACTTTAATTCTGTGAGAATAGTTCACACCACAACTATAACATAGCACATGTAAGATAAAAACATTTGTAGCCAATCATAATCCAAATGACTTTAAAGAGCTTGAGCATTTAAAAAGGCAGACAACAGAACTGTTATCGTGGTTGCTAATATAATTATTGCTATCTTTATAGTTATCAGTCTTGGTGTGAATGTGCCTTCACACGTGTAAAGTGGTTTTAAGTCGTGTGTCGCAGAGTGGAATAATTGATTGCGTAAAGTGAGAATGGTGGTGTGTTCATGCCAAACATAACAAATTGTTAAATCAAGTTCATAGTTTGGCATAACTTGTATTTACATAATCAAGACACGAAGCATCAACAGTGTGCACACCTCACATGTTGCATGAGAGAACAAAAATACAGCATGACCTGTGTAGTCTATGGTTCACAAACAAATGACTCCTACAATTTGGTTGTTTAAATGAATCATCTCAAACGTAGGAGCTGCCGGTTTAAATTAGTCTGACGAATCCTCCACTGAATGAAATCACAGAATCTGTCAGAAGCAACATATGACTCACTAACCCAATATTCTGTCGGAAGAGCGTCAGAGTTCAATTGCGTTGGCTACTATGTTCATCCGATGACAAATTAGCATTGGAAGCGAAACAAATCTTTAATGGCTTTAAACACAGAAAGTAATATCCGAAGAGAGCAAAAACAATTAGACAGTAAAAAATGGCATTAAGAGACTGGAACATCTTTCTGCAGGGAGATGAAAAAACAGATGTCCTGTCTTGCTCAGAATTCATAAATATTGTGTGGAGGAATCTGCTGTCTGTTTCTGGAGGAGCATTCTACGGCTCACTCCTCATTACTCAATAGTGTGATCACGTGGGAAAGGGCTTTGTGTTCAAATCCATGCTCAGTATCCCATGATGATAATGGTGCTGGGAGAGTGAAGAATGAGATGGGTTTTCTTCTATGTGCTGCCTGATTAGAAAAGGTAGAGAATCGCAACCATGAACAAATGTTAATTAATGTCTTTTAAATTACACATTACATTATATTACCCAAGCTAATAAGGCTCAAAGTAAACATTTTCTTAGTTTTCTTTGTTTTGTTTCTTGTTAACAGCTTAGCCCTCTAGCTTAGCATAGCGCATACCTGGTTGCAAAAATCTATTTTGGATTATCTAGAATAAGATATCGAGAATGTTTACGATCCTGCACAAAAGCTTAAGTGAAGTGCACATACACGTAAATTGTCCCTCAAGAATAATTGTATGATCATGTGATTGTGGGTGGTGTGTCCTCAAAATACATTTGAACCTGGGGCATCATTTGATTATATTTTATACCAAAATTAATGGATTTCATTTTACATTACAAGCTAGGAACTAAAGGGGATTTATGAAGGCAGAAACTGCCGTGAAAATGTTGTTATGTGCACTGAAGAGTATACATAAGAACATTTTGCAGCTTTATTGCCAACGAGTTTTAAAAATAATCGTTTTAAAATGGACATTTCATAAACATGCTTACCTGGGAATCTCCCATACACCCAAGAAAATCCATGAAAATTTGTACTATTTATGTTTAATTTTAAGAGCTTGAATTTTATGCAAAGCTTTTTTAACAGCAGCACTGTTAATGTGTAAATATGGCCCAATGTACTGTGTTAATATGAAGGAATTAGTTTTGTCTGTTTTACTTGAATTTTGAATTACGCATTGCACTTTGTGGTGTTTTAGGGTTGAAGGAAATGTATGGAATGAAGGAAAATGAAGGAAATACTTTGTTATCAGCAGATATATCAAAGTCAATTTTGTTAACAAAAGTAAATAAGTTTCACAAAAAAAAAGAAAAAAAAAAAAAAAAAAAGAGGGGGGGGTGGGTCACTCAAATGGTCTTTCTGTGTAGACATATAAGCAAGCATGACATAACCAAGTATTTTAACGTCAGAAGGCCTTTCTAAAACTTTAGTCCTATTAATTAGTTAGAAGGTAGGGTCTTCATCTTTTCAAAATATGTAATCATAGGTTTCCAAATTTTATAAAAATTTTAAATGGATCCTTTTTTGACATATTTTATTCTTTCTAGTTTTAAATATAATATTAAATCACAAATCCACATTGATGTTTTTGGTGGATTTTTTTATTTTCATTCCAGCAATATTCTCCTTCTTGCTAATAATGAAGCAAAAGCAAAAACATTTTCCAAAGTGTTAGTCAGAGGTATTCCATGTTCTGGCACTCCAAAGATAGCAGTTTCAACACAGGGTGTTATATTCAAGTTAAAGGCTTCATTTAGTATTTTAAATACAAATGTCCAATAGTTTGTCAGCTTTTGGCAGGACCAAAACACATGAATAAGGCTTTATCACTTTTACATCGATTACATCTGTCATCAACGTTTGGATACATTTTTGAAAGTCTAGATTTAGTGTAATATGTACGGTGAAGTATCTTAAATTGTATAAGACTAAGGCGTGCACAGGTGGTTGATCCAGGAAATGAAGATATTTTTGATGAAATCCAAGAGCTTTCTGACCCTGCATAGACAGCAATGCAACTGACACGTTTAAGGCCCAGAAAGGTAGTAAGGGCATGCTAGTTGCATTGCTGTCTATGCAAGGTCAGAAAGCTCTTGGATTTCATCAAAAATATCTTCATTTAACCCTTTAACTAACCCTTTTAAAGTGTAGAAAAAAATTAATTTCCCTGCTGTTATCAAGGTAACAACTTTTCTAAATTAAAAAATATATATATTTAAATTAGTTTGCAGTCTCACTTGGCCAAACATGCACATACTGACAGTAATGCAGTGCACTCTTCATAAAGCTCACTTCAAGTACACCCCGCTCTTTGGAGTGCACCGGACACAGTTCTGCTCACTTTTTAAATGAATTTCCCTCTAGATCTCATCTCATCTGTTTGTTGGGTTTATGAGAGCTGAGATCTCTAAGGCATGTGTAAATGAGATGTGTTTTCATGCTCATGTAATGGCATCATCTGAGCCGAAAATTAAAAAGGTGTGGTTGCTGTCTTTGTTGTTGGCTATTGAGTTAATTGCACTTACAAAGCTCTTTGTCCTTCCTGACAAGATTGCCATTCTCAATGATCAGAGCGGGATTGTACTAGTTGAGGACTAATGGTTAGCACACCAGGATGAATAATGATCATCTGCTCTTAATTTGTATCTCCACCTAGGTCTTTATTAGTCTTTAGATTTGGGTTAATATGCATCATATGAAGCTCTTCCTCTGCCTTTTCTCATTTCTCTTCATTCTCTACTCCAAGGGTTCTCAGCTGATGGGTTACACATATATTCATATCTAAAATGATTTATTGTGTAAAATGAACAAAAGTACCTGTAAAATCAAACATGCTCAAGTTTACGCCAACATTCCTTACTTTTTGTAACGTTCCACATGCAATGATGTTGCACAATCAGTTAAAGTCATTCAGAAATTTGCCAATGTGTTTTGTTTAGTTTGTTTTTTGACAGACTGAACAAGAAACATTGAATACTTAAAACACACACACACACACACACACACACACACAGGGATGCCTAAATCATCTTCACACTGACATATTCTGTTTTTGTCTTTCGGCAAACTCTGAACTGTAAAAAAGTGTGAAAGCTCCACCTTTAAGAGAACAATTTCTGCCCTCATAAATGAATTTATGTAGACCCTCAAATTTTAAAGAGGCAGTTTGTTAAGTCTCCATGCTCTCAATGTTGATGGCAACCAATTGTAAGTTATTGAGAGGTTTCATGACTAGAGATGGTCACCTTCTGAACCGCTTTACTGCAATTCCAAACATTTTTTCAGCGTAGTCCTTTATTGCTTAGTGAGGAAGTAAGGGATTCATTGGGGAAGAAGGGAATGCTCTGTGACCAATCTGAAACAGAGAATGCTTATATTCTTGTTTACAAACTGAATTCTGTGTTTCTTTTATCAGAGATTTCCAGTGTGGCCTTTCCTGCAAAGTTTATCATGTTTTTAAAATGAGATTCACTCAGTAAACACAGTTATACATTTTTATATTGCCCATACAAAATTTGCCATCACAATACTACTGTATTTCTCTAATCTGACATTATTCCTAGATACGTTCTTTAAGTCTATGATTTTTTTAGGCATGCAATGATATTACAATTCTATGTGTTACCCATAAGCCAATAATTATTCTAATGTCATGGATGATATTACAATTCTTTACAATTACAACTTTACAAGTACATTTAAAATTAAACACTACAAAAAAATGTTTTTAGGTCTTTTTGAATTATACAAGTATATGATATTGCACAGTATGTTACTCATTTTTTCCAAAAATTACATTATTAAATAATTACATAATGTCAAATAATGTATTAAAATAAAATAAATGTGTTAATTACGAATAAATTAGTAGTATTTGTTAACTATTCATTTGAAGTAATTATTAGTTACAGTTAGGGGTGTATTAACTGTCACGTTTCATATTAAATTCTGAGATGAACCAACTTTAAAAAGCTGTTTTATAACATCTTGCACTGATCAGTCTTCTTACTGTATATCCTATTTGGGCTAAACATGTCTGCGTGTCTGATTGTGTGTGTGTTGGATGAGGGTGGATTATGGGGGGTGAAGGGGGGATTCAATCAGCGGAGCTGGAGTGTACGCTCTTTGATTAAAGTAAACGTATTGGCCTAACACAAACAAGCATGGAGCGCGAGTCTGTGCCAAAATACAGATGGACTGACAGAGCAATCAGAGAGAAACAGCTCGCAGTGGTAAAACGACCAGATCCAGACTCATGGCTGCACTTTTGACATCACGGTCCCGCTTCTCTCCGTAGAGCTGTCTCGCATGGCGCAGTCACACTAAATTAGCCAAATCTGATACAAGTTTCCAAACACTTCAAACAAATAGATGAACAGTTCAGTGACAATTAGTGCTGGGGAATATAACACTTCCCGGCACACAGAGAATAGGGCTGTTTATGAAAGTGACACAAACTACTACATACTATACTGTATATACTAGTGATCGTACATTACTGATGTCAGTTATAACTAGGGCTGAGAGATTTATAAAGTGTTCATTATATATTCACAATAAATTTCCTGGTGATTTAAAATCAAGTTTAGTTTTTATTGACACACGCTGCAAATGCTCACAACACAGCCAAGTAGAAACACACTGCAAATACTCACAACACAACCAAATAAAGAAACGCGCTGCAAATAAAATTCTTCGTTGAGAGCATTTGCAGCACATTTCTTTATTTGTTTGTGTAGTGAGCATTTGTAGCACCTGCTGTCAAACTGATGAAGATGTTTTCTTTTTTCTGTTTGTAAGTGTTTTCTGAGGTTGCAGCGCGTTGAGCTCTCTTGGCCACCGTAAAACTGTCCCTTTAAGACAAAAAGTATTTAAACAGTTTCTGGTTGTCAGTTTTTTTTTTATTAATAGATTCAGACTGTCTGTATTAGTGAAGCAATTCAACAGACTGAACCTTTGAATCATTTGCTTCATCAGTAGAAACGTGTTCTTCAAAGTCTCTGCACATCATTTTCCATGTATTTCTGTTGTTATGTCTTGATTAAGTGTCATAAATATATATTTAATTAAATATTGCATTATAATGTGATTTCGAGGAGTTAGTTTGAGTTTAAACTTTCCATTTCAATGAAACCATTAAACCGTTTTAAACTCTGATTTTGTGATTTGTTTGTCATCACTCAAAAAAAAATTAATAAATAAAATAAAAATAAAAATTCACAGAAGTGTTTTGTACAATATACACTAATATTCAAAATTCTGTACAATTTTTTCATGAACTTGAAGGAAGTCTTCTATGTTAACTAAGGCTGCATTAGCATAATACAGTAAAAACGGTATTACAAATTATAGCTGTTTTAATATAATTTAAAATGTAATTTATTCCTGTGATGTAAAAACTGTATTTTCAGCAGTCATTACCCCAGTCTTCAGTGTCTTTTGTAATATTAGAAATGTCTTTACCTGTTACTTTTGATCAATTTACTTTTGATCCTTGCTGAACAAAAGTATTAATACATTTAAAAACGATCAAACAATAAATATTTGCTTATATTTTTGCTTTTTAATATTCTGTTTTCTTAGATTTAAACATTCTAAATGAAAATGGCAACTGGCTGTTTGATTAGAATGGTTGTTACATGAATTTACATACTTTACTTTTTCTTTTTCTTTATCACCCTGCACTAGTTTTCACCCTTTATGAGACTTATGTTTAAGTTTGGTGTTCCTCTGTCATAAATGTAATAATTCCCCATCACTCTTACTGCGCAATCAAGGTGCGGAGAGGCACACGGCTATCACTTCAGATTGTGCACCAGATTGTACGCCTGTGCACATCCCTTTAAAAACTGACCAAGACTTTGACTTGCACATGTTTTCAATTAGTACCTAGAATTCAAAAAGAATTATGTGAGAGTGTTTAACGCCCACACCGAGCTCCATGTCGCTGATGGAGAACATAGATGGCAGACTGTTCACATACCTCCACCCAGTGTTTGTGAAGTTGAATCATTTGAAGCTAGTGCTGGATATTTGGCACACGGTGCACTGTGGGTAAACGTCAGCACGTAAATGAAGAACACTGTGGCCTCAGTGTGGTGTGGTCTCTCAGGTCCAGCGTTTCAAACTGATTTCTCAGTAATTACTCTGTTCGCTTTTGGCATGTGATCGTGATGGCCGTTGCTGCTGTTTCCTTTCCTTGGCGCGCTCAAGGTCACGTCGAGCCAGTGCGTTCCACAGAAGGACAGAGGGACAGCACACAAGACCCATGAGACATTTCAGGGGCTGTATGTTTGATTTGGTTGTATTTTGATAATCTTTACATTTTACTCACATTATACAGAGCAATCAAACCAAGAAGATTTGCTCTTCAGCATATGGATTCAAACTGTTCAACAATTTAAGTATATTTCTAAAACACAGTGGCCCCAAAGTGTATTTGGACACTAAAGTCACACTTAAAAATGTATTAAATGAGCAATTACTTTTAAGCAACTGGTCCCAGGGTTCTTTTTAGTGGATGAAGTCAGTTCCCCTCAGGTTCACACAGGTGTTCTAGCAGAGAACTACAGATGTAGTTCATCACATTAACTATAAACATGTTCCACTAACATCCGACAACCAGAAATTGTCTAAATACTTTTTGTCTTAAAGGGACAGTATACAAAAAACACACAAACACACACACACACACACATACACACACACACACACACACACACACACACATTCTGTTATTTACTCATCCTCGTGTCATTCCAAACCTGTAAGAATTACTTCTGTGATAATTATTATGTTCCATAAATGATTGGGATGACACAAGGGTAAATAAATGCAATTGCAATTTTGGGTGTACTGGGGAACTGGGCTGTTTTATGTATATTAAATTGGCTTTTATTTTTATACCTTCAGTTTCTTCACTTTTTTTCATTTTGTGGGTGAATTATCCTTGTATATATATAGTAATTTTGTAATTTTCTGTCATGCATTGGTTCAACTATAATTTTATGAAGCTTCGAGAATACTTTTTGTGCGCAAAGAAAACAAAACTAACAACTTTGTTACATTTTTCTTCTCTTTCATGTCAGAATCCGACGCGCGTTCACAAGTTTAGAATTTTTGTTGTTATTTTTGTCATGGTACTTGATGTTGTGGAGACTGACCCAAGAATTGTTGAATAAAGTTGTTATTTTTGTTTTCTTTGTGCACAAAAAAGTATTCTCCTAGCTTCATAAAACTAAGGTTGAACCACTGATGTCACATGGACTATTTTAACAATGTCCTTACTATCTTTCTGGGCCTTGAACTTGGTAGTTACATTGCTGTCTATGGTGGAAAAGCTCAGAAAGTTCTTGGATTTTGTCTAAAAAAAATCTTAATTTGTGTTCTGAAGATGAACAAAGGTCTTATGGGTTTGGAACGACACGAATTTTCATTTTTGGGTGAACTGTCTAATATATTTCTTCTAATATTTATATCTTATTTGAATCTTCAGCTTTCAGTTTTCTTCCGATTTCAGTTACCGAAGACACTTTTTAATAGTTTTAGATTTAGCAAACAATAACTCTAATGCGATGACATTCATAAAGGTTTAAGCACAACCAAAGTGTCTAAATACTTTTTGGGGCCACTGTAGACACATATAGGGGACAAAGTGAGAGTAAACAAGAGGTGGAGAGTCACTCCCCCTTGACTCCTCAACACCTGTTCCTCATTCGGTCTCTGTCCCTGTGCCAGAATCAATACGGCAGGATGCTAGAAAAATTTGACTGCCATTTGTGAAAGGACAGAGCATTAGCGAATTTCAAATTATTTACAAACACAGGCCTCTCCTCATTACTCTTCCTCCCGCCCGTTCAGTCTTGGGGCCCTCTGCATCTCAAGCTGAAAAAGCAAGTTTTTCCCTTCATCCATCCCAGCCTTGTGAAATCAGATGCCCTAATTTTATTTGAATTAGCAGAATATTGTGTTCACACAACACTTTCAAATACACATGAAAGCATTTAACTTTTTTCCAAAACCTTCACACTCACGTCTCTCTCCCTCGCCCTTTAGATGACGTATATGTTTCCATAGATTGCTGCATATTTGCTGGCAAAGACAGACTAGTTAAACAAAAGAGGGAAGCTTTTCAGGGAGAGGACATCAGGGCTCCGCAGGGGTTGTAGAAACCTGGGAGAGAGGGAAAAAATGTTGCGTGGCAATGTAGCGTATGTTTGTCATCTTTACAATAAACACATCTACATCACAGCAGTGTAAACATGTGGTTGGGATTGGAAAGTAGGGAGAGAGAAAGAGAATCGTTCGAGCGGAGTGAGTACTGTATAAGCATTACAAGAGATCTTGGCCTTGGCTTGTGCTTCACAATCAATGGGGTAGAAATGTAAATACCGAAATAAATTAAGCGAAATTAAATCAAAGTAAACAAAGTAATCATTCACATGCCATCTGCCCATCTGCTGAGCCCTGTGTATACCTATAGCTGCCAAAATACTTAGTCTTACTTATAACAAAAGTGATGAGGGGTGTTTACAGTATGCAGCATATTTAAATGAATACATAAGCTTTGTTCCTAAACCTAGAGAGTTGCTTTGCTGGATACTGCCTATTAAGGCAACTCCCAAATCAAACTAATGGATAAACTGTTCCAACTGATTCAGAATTGTTTTTGATTCACTAAAAAGTACAGGCTCATAACAGGAGTCATTTGTCTGGGAAACAAATTTCTAGTCAAGCTGTATGTTTTGATTCTCTACAAACCGCATACGAGTCTTTTGTTCGGAAATCAGACTTCACTGTTTGTCTTGAATGTTTTTGTTCATTAAAAAACAAACTGGCTTATAAGAATCATTTGCTTTGGAATCAGATTGTATGTTTTGATTCACTAAAAAGAATCTGCCCATAAGAGCCTTTTCTCAAAAATCTGACTTCAGTGTTCGCGCTGTATGTTATTGATTCACTAAAAAAAGAACCGTCTCAGAGTCATTTGCCATGGGTTTTACTAGTCATGTTAAACGCTTTCATTCACCAAAAAGAATGAGTGAACCAGATTTATTTTGTTCAGAAATCAGACTTCACTGTTCGTGTTGAATGTTTTTGTTCACTAAAAACCAAACCTGCTTATAAGAGTCAATTGCTCTGGAATCAGATTTCAATAGTCACGTATGTTTTGATTACCTAAAAAGCACTGGCCCATACTAATATTTTGCTCGGAAATCAGACTTCACTGCACTGTATGCTTTTGAATCACTAAAAATTGGCTTATAAGAATCATATGCTTTGGAATCAGATTGTATGTTTTAATTCACTAAAAAGAATCTGCCCATAAGAGACTTTTCTTGAAAATCTGACTTCAGTGTTCACGCTGTATGTTATTGTTTCACTAAAAAAGAATAGCCTCAGAGTCATTTGCTCAGTAATCAGGCTTCACTAGCACCTAAGAGCAATTTTGCTTGGAAATCAAACTGCACTGTTAGTGTTGTATGCTTTCGATTCACGAAAGAACTGATTCATAAGAGTCTGAGCTTGAGAATCGGACAAGTGCGGGTTGTGCTGTATGTTTGTGATTCACTAAAAAGACCAGGCTTGTAAGAGTAATTCGCTCAAAAATCGGACATGTTCGCAGTGTATATTTGTGCAGAATAGTAAATTCAGGGAACACTTTCATAGTATTTTAGAACATTCAAAATCATTCAGTAAATTTTTTTAAAAAATGGGACGGGTTGACATGTTTCCAAAGATTAGTCTTGAGATGCTGAAATGCTACAGTTTGTTATCACTACTTTCACTACCATATGGTCCATATGTGTTGGGCATAGTTACCACATATGGTTGCTGAAACAAGTGAATTAATTTACTTGCTTTAATCGCCACCAGCATACATCATTAGACATTACAATGGCTGTTTTGTCCTTCAGCCATGCCAGTTTTTCTTCGAGTCTAGCTGATTCTTGAGGATGTGTGTTATTCCATCACTCTCTGGCACTGGATAACTGCACTTAAGCCTCCAAGCTGTGTTAGGCTTGACTTCGCTCCGGGCTGATGGCAGCAGTCACTGTTAACGTAACGCTCCTCTGGGTGTTACCATTGAAATGTCAGCCTGCCATTGCTGATCAGTTGTTCAACAGCTTCCAACACTGGAAAATAAACACCTTTTTCGTTTTTTTTTTTCTAGCCGTGTTTTTTTGGGGTGGGGGGGTGATGAGATGTGTGATTTCAGGGCCTCTGAATTCCTCCCTTAATGACTCCCAGCTTTCCAGCTCTGAGAGGCTAGAGAGAGGGGCTGCGACGCTGATGCTGATAGACCTGCTAAATGCTTCTCACACACAAACACGGACACTCTGCTGGAGTGGAAAACCAATATGGAGGTCTGCTTGGCACAGCTTGCTGGTGTAACTCTTTTTAAAGATGCACAGTCATTTTTACTCATTCAAATGTTTTACATGTTAAAAAATGTTTGAGTTTTGATAAATAAAATTATTTAAAATGATGTACAGTCACATAAGATGATTCCATTCATGTCAGTGGCCTAATAAAATGTTTTATTTCACATGGAGAGGGTCCCCTCATGGGGCAGTCATGTTGTGATCACATGACCAGCTGAACTACTACTTACTTTAGGAATTCAACCAATCAGTGACTGACTTGAAGTGTTGCATGCCGGTTATAAATTTTGTCTTGAGATGCCGTTGGCGCCATGGCACTGTGATGTATGATGTCAAAATTCTCATTCTGCGTAGTTTCTCCAGAGTGGCTGCACAAGTTCTCACGGTGACAGCTGATTTACGATTGGCGAGATTCACTGATGACAACTATAATGTGTTTTGTGTTTATTTTGACACCTTTACCTTATGTTTTTATAACAATAAAAATTATTGTATAATTAATGTTATGTTGTGCCCTGTTTATCAAAATTAAATCTATAAAAAATATAGACTCCACTTCACTGGTCTTTAAACAGTATAGGCTTATGTTAAACTTTATTCTTGTACATAAAGGCGCAGTATTAAGCAGTAAATAATGAAAATGTCTAAATCATCTGTGTATTTGACAAATATTAGATCTAATCCATTTTATCGGTGATAAAGTACATCACGACAAGAAGCAGAAATTGTCCAACTTGATAGTTCGCTTTTTTTTAACTACTGAACTGACTGCAAGCAGCAAATCTGATTGAGCCAATTGGTTAAAATATTTGGTAACACTTTAGTATAGGTACCAAATCTCACTATTAACTAGCTGCTTATTAGCATGCCTGTTATTAACATATTGGCTGTTTATTAGTACTTATAAAGCACATACTCTGCATGACCATATTCTACATCCCTAATCTTACCTAATAGCTAAATTTAACAACTACCTAACTATTAATATGAATAGTTTATTATTAATATTAATTAATATTATATTAATATTATTAATAAGCAGCAAATTAGGAGTTTATTGAGGCAGGTTTGTTAATAGCAATGTTTGAATATTAAAATAAAGTGTGAACAAATATTTAAAATATTAAATGTTGTAATATTACATTAATTTTTACTTATGAAAGATGTTTAATAAATATTTTAAACACCATGTTATTTCTTTTTAAAGACCACTTATAATGTTAGTGAAGGGTTCCGTTTTTTTTTCTGGATTCCTTTTTAATGGTTAAATTACATTTTATTAATGAAAAAGCATGTCTAATTAATTAAAATCATGAAACTTAAACAATTTTACATCAATTTATTAAAAGTTTAACAAATATGACATGTTTGGGGCCCAATGAATTGTTTTATTTTTCCAACCTTATGTTTTATTGTAACCAAATTCTGTTTTAGCATGTCTAATTTGAAAGCATAAAACAAGTTTCATTTATTCTTACAATAGCCTTATGATTTTTTGCTCAGAAATTCTGTGTTGTGTATTTACATTTTTTTAAGGCATAAAACATTCATTTAATCTACCTTTTAAGTAATGAAAATTAAACAAATTGTATTTTTTGGAAAATAAAGGTAATTTAATAATACAATTAAAACATTGAAGAAATATTGTATGCTTATTCCTTAAAATAAGGTTTTAATAATTTTAGTAGTAGTAGTAGCAGTCTGTTACGTACATTCTACTCAACAACAGTAATATATTTCTGCCACAATGCCCTCAAGTTAAACCGAACTTTTATTTTGACGGGTTGCCGTGAATACCATTACATTTCTGTGTGTGTATGACATGATAGTTTTACTCAGATGAAATGGTCAAATGCTCAAGAAGTGACTCTCCGATCAGTTCTGGAGATGTTGTTCATGTATTTATGTCCTCATAAATATAATGGCAGGGGAAACAACACCAAAAACAGTCATGTTTCTCTTTTTTTGCATCTGGTTTTCAAGATTCAAAGTCAATTCCTTCTTTGCATGTGGAATGAATGATACTAAAAGGTTGCAGGTTTGCTGTCAGGTTCAATATAGTTTGTGATGCCTCATCCTTCAATAACAGCCTCTTCGAAAATGTCAGATTATGTCACAAGGTCACCAATTTCATGAGCCGATATTACAGTTTAGTGTCAATAAAGGGTATTTTTGGAATAATTTACTCATTTATTTGAAGCGAAAAGCACAAAGCACATTTCGCAATAAATGTTAATGAACAACTAAATCCAGTGCCAAAGTGCTATTTCTGAGCCTAGATCACATCACATGATTAGAACGTCAGTCCGGATTGGCTCATACAGGTTGTGGTCTCCTTGGCTCGAAAAGCAATTACACCGACCACAGTGTATTCAGAGAGCAAGTCGCTGCAGTGTATCAAAGGTTACAGTAGATTGAAACAAGCTTGGCAACTCCAGCGTATTAATAATAAATGGCTGCCACCCATGCAGCAGAGTTAGAAGGGGGCAGCCTGAATCAGCTTCCATCACTCTGTTTTTAAGGCCATATGCCCCTTTTCATTACTTAGAGCACACCAGCTGTATTGTAACTACAACCAATTTCCTCACAGTCTATAAAACTGTCAATCAGAATCATACAAGAGAGCCGAGCGCAGAGTAGAGCATGGCTGCCCGAACGGGGGGAGATTGAATTTGTAGCCAGATGTCAGCAAGTCGAAATCCTGTGCGAGATAATGTTGTTGGACTTTCGTGACTTTAATGCAAAGTTCAGGCAAATTGATTAGGCTTCAAATGGAGCTGTCTGAAACGTACACAGGCTAGGTCAGGGAATTCGCATAGTATACGGCAACAACGGATTGGATGGCTTGGCTAAATCAATCAGGTTTTTTTAGTTTAAGGCCCGTATGTGAGGAAATTCCTAATGACTGGGCGCTAGGTGAGGAAAATACTAATGTTCGACGGCCTAGGGATGGGCTATACCTCTTATTTTATTTTCGATCCGATACCGATATTTTCAAGCCCAGTATCGCCGATATCAATACTGATGCCTCTAAACTAAACTGATCTTTTAAATTATTAAAAGAATATAATCAGTAATTAAACTCATTTAATATTAGATTTTAAAGCCATGTTTTTTTTAACATTTCATAGGCCTTTTTTTGTTTACACTGACAGAAATAAAATATACTATAATTGTATTTTAGCCCTGTACTAGGGCAGTAACCTCAAAGGTAACTATGCCCCTAAGAGTAAGCATATTCGTACCATACAAGTATGCATGCTTTAAGAGTAGATAAGTTACAAAGGTGCACCTTTGAGGGTACCTCATGAAAAATAAAGTAAGTACTCAAATGTAGTATTATTATCATTACCATGGTAAATTTGTGGTTACTGCAGTTTTACTACAAATACTGTGGTAAACTGTGGTTACTGTAATAAAAACATGGTTAATTTTTGTAAAAGGCTGCCAGGCTGTTGTACCCCTAAAGGTGAAACTTTTGCATATATTTTTCTGACAGATTTACTAACAGCAATTACAGAACATAACACAATCCATTTGAACTTTTAACAACCAGTTTAAATAAATTTACTTGCACACACTAGCCAATTTAAAATAAATATTACATGTACACAAAAGTCTGGGGTCAGTAAGATTTTGTAATAAAAAGTCTCATGCTCACCAAGCCTGCACTTATTTGCACAAACAAACAAAACAAAACGAAAAACAGCAAAAGCAGCAATATTGTGAAATAGAACTATTTTCTATTTTAATATATTTTAAAATGTAATTTAAAATGCATCTGTGATCAAAGCTGAATTTTCAGCATCATTACTCCAGTATTCAGAGCCACATGATCCTTCAGAAATCATTCTAATATCATTTGCTGCTCAAGAAACATTTATTATTATTGCTGCTTCATATTTGTGTGGAAACCGTGATGCATTTTTCAGAACTGATTTTATATACAGTAACAATGCTATGTAGGCTAATGTCATAATGTGGCAATGGTTTTTTAAGATCTACTTATGCTTCTGATGCTTTTGGGAAACGCAGCCCTATTTGAACAAGCACTCTGAGCCATGCTTCAGCAGCGAACGCTGTCTGTGATTGATTGGTTCTGTCTTTCAGCATTTGCGTGTGTTCCGATGGTTCTATTCAACACAATTATTCGCTAATATACTTAGAAGCTTTTTTTATGGACTTTTTATGGAATTTATTGATAAATAAATACAATTAATGGTTAAAAAATGCACTTTAGAATCGATATTTTTATGTGAGGATCGATCCTTTCGATACAACATCAGTATCGAAAGTATCGATACTTAAGGATCGATCCGTCCATCCGTATTCAACGCAACAGTTGAGTCATGCAGGTCGTAAGGTTACGTTAAAGAAATAGTCACGGTTAGCTACAATTTGAAGAATCATTTATTAAATGTATAGCAAAGAGACAAATAAGTTATAATATTTTTATTTGTTAGAATTCTATCAGTGTTTGAACATTATTATTTAGAGAGCTAGTACATTTGTTCTACTTTCATGGCTAGCTTTTCACAAAACCCCAAAACAGTCTTCAGATGGGACTCACTCTGGTCTATATAACACTGTAGCAGGGGAACTTTAGTTGTCCGTGAACAAGTTAGCAATGAAAGTGTGTATCTTAATGTCTTCTCAGTTATGTTCTCACAAACAATGGTAGCATTACATATATAAACTCTTTAAAAATATACTTCTGTCAAATAACTTGACAACTACTATGTACACTACAAAAATAAATTTTCATATAAATAATTTATATGGCATACATTTATCTTTGTAACTGAAAACGACATACATCCACACCAAAACAAGGGTAAAAATGGCAGTCTGTAAAAAAAAACAAAAAAAACATTGATTATTTTCCTTTTAAAATCCTTTAAGAGCTATGATGAATCTGTAAGGTAAATGTTATATACTCTTTTTTTTCCTATTTAACATTAGTAAGCACTTTA
>JADLZM010012683.1:518399-531885 GCA_018148995.1 Sinocyclocheilus maitianheensis | reverse complement strand
CTGTCTCTCTCTCTCTCTCTCTCTCTCTCTCTCTCTATATGATATAATTGCATCTTTTCCTCAGGAGCTCATTTCCAGTAACAGATGAAGCGCTCAGAGTGTGTGCGAGATGTTGATCTGCTCCAGAGGCCCAGGAGGGTGTCAGTGATTTGAAATAATCTGGCATAGTAGAGAAAGCGCCTGTTGTGTTTGTATTGAGCAGGTTGTTGAAGCATCATGACGGTCAATGTGTCATCAGTGCCGACTGGATCTGTCTTGCTGTGAGGTTTGACATTTATATGTGAGGCGCTTCACAAACTATCATCTGTGTGTTTGCTGACAGGCTTTCTGCGGCTCAGAGAGTGATTATTAAACTTCAAAAGGCTATGATCATTCAATGAAATACAATGAAGTCCTGCACATTTTAACGTTCAAGTAGTAAAGCATGCACATTTCAAAATAAGAGTCCCGGTGCATTCTGGGCTCGTTTATGATTAAAAGTCCCACGTTATGCATTCGTCCCTTTTGTTTTTGGTTATTATTGCTATTGGTATTATACCATTTTTTTCTTTGAATGAACAGACGGAAGTGGTAGAGCATATACATTTCAAAATAAGAGTCCTGGTGTATTTCTGGCCTGTTAATGATTAAAAGTCCCCCCCCCCCCCCCCCCCCCCCCCCCCCCCCCCCCCCCCCGGCTGTTATTGGTATTTTGGTGACAGAATAAACAGCATCTGGTATTTAATTCAATGTAAACCCTTGTATTTTCTCCCTGAACACAGATTTGATTAATATCAGCACAATAATCTTCTACTTTGTGTGCATTTATATATGAGATCATAAAGCAATTTCAGTAACTATGTAAATATCGAATAAATCAAGTCTTGAGTATTTACCCTATTTTGCAGTTAAATGTGTGCCACCGCCTGTTTAATTAAGTCAAGTAATTAGAGATTTATTATGAGATTGTATGGGTTTGTTCTGTATCAGCATATAGTATTAATTTTATTTGTGCAGATCTTACACAAGCTCTGCAGAAACCCTGGATTCAAGTAAAACGTCTTCATTTCTTTGACTTAACCTTTAACATTAAGAACTAATCAAAAGCTTGCGATCTTCACAATACTCACCTGAATTCCTGATTGGCTGTCTGGGATCAGTTGTGATGACTTTGGTGATGTTCTGTTGGTCTGAAGTGTCCCGGCAGCCCTTAAACGCAGGACAAATGAAAGCGTCTGAGCGTTTATCAGCTAATGAGAGCGACCGGATGTCCTCAGGCGATGCTTTCTGTGTCTTCTCTTGTGAATAATGAGCTCCGATGTTTCCTGCAGACTCATTCTGCTTCTGTTCATGAGCAGATAAACACGGCTCTGATGAACGACTCAGACCTGATGCTGCTCACCTTTATTCCATCAGCGTTCACGCCGTCCGTTAGGCTTCATTTAGTTCCTGGGAAATTGCTTCTGGGGTGCTTTCTGAAAGGAATGATGAGAAATGAATTTTTCCCTTTTCTTTTGGAAGTATTAGAGTTCCTCTGCAGTTCACAAAGAGCTTTTAGTGAAATTATTTATTTGTGAATCTACAGGCTCATGTGGCCATGTGATGATATGCTATGTCCTTTGCAGTGCTACTTTAGTATTACTTCTACACTATTGTAGAATTGATTCATATTTTGAAAACCTTTTGTTTTTATATTGTCATTTTTCATTTTTTACATTTTAGTTTTAGTAATTTTGTTACATGCTTCTGTCATTTTATTATTTATTTGTAAAACATTTCTATTTAGCTTGAATTAATTTTAGTTTTTGTCATTTTATTGTCATTATTATTATTTAATTTTCATTTTTATTTCAGTTTTAGTAATTTTATGCTTTTGTCATTTTATTATTTATTTAAAAAAAAAATTATATTTAGCTTGAATTCATTTTTAATTTGAGTTTTTGTAATTTTATTGTCATTATTATTATTATTTCATTTAAATTTTAGTTTTAGTAATTTTTTTACATGCTTTTGTCATTTTATTATTTATTTGTAAAACATTTCTATTTAGCTTGAATTAATTTTAGTTTTTGTAATTTTATTGTCATTATTATTATTATTTCATTTAAATTTTAGTTTTAGTAATTTTTTTACATGCTTTTGTCATTTTATTATTTATTTTAAAAAAAATTTATATTTAGCTTGAATTCATTTTTAATTTGAGTTTTTGTAATTTTATTGTCATTATTATTATTATTTCATTTAAATTTTAGTTTTAGTAATTTTTTTACATGCTTTTGTCATTTTATTATTTATTTGTAAAACATTTCTATTTAGCTTGAATTAATTTTAGTTTTTGTAATTTTATTGTCATTATTATTATTTAATTTTCATTTTTATTTTAGTTTTAGTAATCTTGTTATGTGTTTTTGTCAATTTTATTATTTCTTTATTATTGTAATTTTGCTTTCATTTATTTTGTTTCAAATTTAGTTTTAGTATTTTTGTTCTGGCCATTTGTCATTTTATTAGGCTACTTTACTTTTTTTTTGTTCAGTTTTATTTTTATTAATTATGTTTGTTGTTTTTTTTACATATTTTAAATATTTTAATTTAGCATGCATTTATTTTTGTTTTAATTTTTGTAATTTTATGTGCTTTTGTCATTATTATGAACTTTTTTAAATATAAGTTTTTACATCTAATATTTATTTTTTATATTATTTCAGTTTTATCAAAAAAAAAAAAAAAAAACGTGTTGCTAAAGTTCCCATTAAGTTATGAAAATGTTATTTCTCAATATTCTCTGAATGTTCAAAATGTCCTATTTTGTATTATTCAAAAGGGAACGTTCCATTTGATCATTTAGCAAGCATTATGGAATGTTACTTTTGAATGTTCTCTGAGCGTTCTGAAAACCATGCAGTAATGTTGGATAAAAACATGAAGTTCTCTCCAGATGAAATGAATGTGGACAGATGCTCAGACATCATCCACAGCACAAACCAGCTGGAGGTGAAGATCTCCAATGTGTGTCTGTTCCTCATGATAAACCATCATATATGACTCTAGAAGACGTGAAATATCTAATAATCGTGTGTTTTCTTCTTCCAGACATGGCCTCTATCTCTTTCTCCTCTGTTTTTCACTGAACCTACAGCATGAAGGTGAGAAAATGATACCTGAATTTTCATTTTTGGGTATCACAAACTAGATAAGAGCTGTAGTTAACGTTCTAGCAACTCTCAAAGCGAGCAAACGTTTCTCCAGTAACATTAAAGTAATGTTCTCAAGCACAAAAACATTATTTATGCATCGTTCATGGAGTTTTTTTTTTAGTTGGCACGTTTTTTAAATGTTCAGAACGTTCAAATGTAACGTTTCCATAATATTCGCAAAATTATAAATGTTCTCTTAATGTTTGTATGGCTAAGAAAAGTTTTTGAAACATTTTATTTCCGACACGTTTTAGTTTTTTAAATGTTACATGTTTCAGAACGTTCCGAGAACATTCAAAAGTAACGTTCCCGTAATGTTTCCAAAATGATACAATGTAACGTTTGCATTACCAAAATAAAACGTTTGAAAACATGTTGGCATCTCAAACGTTTGGAGCACGTATTCAGAAATAAGGTTTTTATAGCTTAATGTGAATGATGGCACAACGTTCTCAGATCATATTTTGTTAGCTGGGATCAAACTCATTTGGAGATGATGTAAAGTAGTGCACAGAAACTTCAGCGCTTCCGATGATGTTTGTTGAGAGAGTGAAGGGACGCAGAGAGGAAACGCCTTTCAGATCGATCACACACACACACACACACACACACACACACACACGGATCTATTACAGAACGCGCCCAGCCCACTCCAGTCAGAGAGAGAGAGAGAGAGAGAGAGAGATACAGGCACGCGTCCCTCTGTCTCTCTCAGCTCATCATCAGCATCATCTCTGAAACCCGGCATCCTCTTCCTCCTCCTCCTCCTCCTCCTCCTCAGCGCGATCATCAGTGAGTCCCGGTACCGGCGTCTCCGGCACGATGCGCGATGGGTCAGGCGTGCGGACACTCGCTGCTCTGCCGTAGCCAGCAGTACCGGACCCCGGCGGCGGCCGAACTGTGAGTACCGAACCGATCTCTCAGCAAAGACGCGACGCGACGCGCTGACGGTAGATCGGGGATGAGAACCGCGCGTTGCGGTCGCGTCGCGTCTGTTGTGCGTCTTCAGCATCAATCAGATCTTTATGATATCATATCCGAATCAGAAGCGGCTTCACGCACTTGTTCACTCAGTACTCCTATGGTACTTTAGTGTGGTATTCATGTACTACGATATTCTAAACAGGGTAGAGTCCAGAGTACCACGGTAATACCGCGGTACTTTATTGTGTTGGTTGATGTCTGAGTGCAGAATTCAGTATCTTGGCATAGTTTGAGACACTGTTGAGAGACTCACGTGGGCAGGTGTGAGATCATTTCGAAATATTAGAGCTGAAGATTTGTGAATATAGTCTTGTGAAGCCAAAGCAAGCATGACATCTGTGGTCTCATTTATAAAACTCTCCACAGGCTCCATCCTAGGCTCAAAAGCTAGATTTTGCATACGCACAAAAGTTTTCAGAACCAAAAATCCCTTTATGAACCCCAGTCAGGGGAAGATAGTGCATCTCCACCCCGACTCCTCCCCGAAATCACCATGTATGGGGTTTACAATGGCTACTATTTGGCCAGTGTTAAAGAATGAGATCAACTCGATTCTAAAATATTTATCTGATAACTATTCTAAACAGTTTGTGTTTTTATCTTGGTATATTTAAGCATAAAGGATATTGGATGACTTTTAGGAATAAAAATGAATGTACGGCACACAAATGGCATTTATACACTCTAAAAAATGCTGGGTTGTTTCAACCCAACTTTGGGTCAAAAATGGACTAACCCAACTTTTGGGTTAAAAATGTAATGTAAAAATTTAACCCAATGGTTGGGTTAGTCCATATTTGACCCAAAGTTGGGTTGAAACAACCCAGCATTTTTTAGAGTGTATAAATGCCATTTGTGTGCCGTACATTCATTTTTATTCCTAAAAGTCATCCAATATCCTTTATGCTTAAATATACCAAGATAAAAACACAAACTGTTTAGAATAGTTATCAGATAAATATTTTAGAATCGAGTTGATCTCATTCTTTAACACTGGCCAAATAGTAGCCTATTTGAATTGTTTTAAACAATTCAAATCAAACTAAATAAATAAGGTGAATATCTTTTAGCTATTTTGAGTGGAAACAGATAGGCCTATTTATTGCAGTGTAAAATTGTCTGGAAAATTGAAGACTGTTTTCTTCAAGCTGTAGCCTTCAAATACAGCGGTACTTGTTGTTACATGTTGTAGAGATGACTTCACACGCCATCAACACCTCTGTGCAGCTGCGGTTGTACAGTAAGATATTATCATTGGACCTATTCAAACTGGACAAAGAACCGTTCGACCACTGAATCCAGTCTGCCATAATATCGAAGTAAGTGCGCATCATTGATCATTGTTCTCGCTAAAAAATATTTTCTCTTAACATGAGCTCTGCACTTCAGTTTAAAGATGAATTATTGTGCACCTAGCACTCCTCGCTGTCATTAAAAGAGGAAAAGTGATCAAGCGCAATTACCACAAATATGTCTAAATTCATATAATTTTGGTTGAAGTTCTGCGTAATTACTTTATGTGATTTCAGTCCTTATCTCCATATGAGAGTGGAATATTTAATGTAAATGTATATATCGACATGAAAACAGAGCTTAAAATCATTGTTTTTACTTCATTCATTTTCTCACTCCAGGAAAAAGAGTTCGTACGCATGGCTCAGAGTTTGTGTGCAGGTGCGAAAATTGTTTTTATAAATCCGACGTCTTGCGCAGGAAGTGGTGTACGCCTCAGGGCTGGTTTTGTGCGTACGCAGCGGTTATAAACGAGGCCCCTGGACTGTAGTGATTATACAGTGAGTATAGAAAAGAATTGCCTCCTTTAATAATAATTACATTTAGTTGCTTTGCAGCCTGAAATGAAAACGGACACAGTTTTTGTTTTATCCAGCTGTATTTACTCAGTGCAGCGTATAACATCCAAGTGAAAGATAAAACACCAACATGTCAGAAAAGCCAACCAGAATCACTGAGTTGGAGAAAGGATCACCCCTCCTGAAAATGACTTGTAAACTCCGTCAGGTGCAGCTGATCTCCTTCTCAATGGCACACAAAGCCATCTGACTTTCAGCTGTGATCAGCTGTGCTCATTGTGATCAGCTCAGCATGAAAAGAGCTTTCCTGGAGCATTTCAGTCCTTGCTAGAGCAACTGAAGCAAACAATCAGCTATGGGTGGCAAGACACTGTCAAAAGATCTCCGGGATAAAGTCGTGGACAGGAGATGCCTACAAAGTCATTTCAAAGGCTTTATCAATGCTTAGAAGCACAGTGAAGTCTATTATTAAGAAGTGAATGTGCATTTATTTTTAAAATCATTGTCAGTTTTCTTTTTAATTTTAGCTTTAGTAATTTTGTAATATGCTTTTGTCATATTTATTATTATTTAATTACATTTTTTATTTGGTTTGAACATTTTTAGTTTCTTAATCCTACTACTTAAACTTATTTCGCTTAGTTGCCAAGGAAATATTTCTAATTCTTGTTTAAATTTCCCCGAACTGTTATTTTAGTTTGATTTAATTTCTATAGCCTGTTTGTAATAGTTTTAGTTAACAGAAGTAACGTGCAGGATAACTGGGGTTTTGTGTATGTGTGTGTAGTTTATTGTACAGGTTTGTCTACTTGTGAGGCTCAAATGTCCTGACTAATCCAGTGAAACATCATGACTGGCGTCTTGTAAGGACATCTGATGTATCGTCACTAGTTGAAAGGCTCATAAATGTTCCAGATGATGTTTGTCTGTAAACCTAATGATTTCTGAGAGGGTTGGTTTAGGGTCGGGTTAGGAGATCATTGACCTGATAGAAAACAATGGAAGTCTGTGAGATGAGCTCTCTGGTGTGTGTGTGTGTGTGTGTGTGTGTGTGTGCTTTATTGTGGCAGGTGTGTTTCTGTTCTAAACTTTATTCTCAGCAGAACTCCAAACAAAGCTGGTATCAGCAGAGAGAATGAATCATCTGTGTCTCTCTGAGTCTATTTTAGTTGCTGCTGCTCACGTTTCTGAAACTATACCTCTGTCTCGCTCGCTTTGCTCTTCTTGTGTTCCTTTGATAAGTTAGAGGAGGTTTGCATCCGTCAGCATGTTTAAAGTCAACATGAACTTAACTTTGACTCTTTTTACTTTCTTAATCCATGTTCCTGGTCTTATTGTGATTGATTTATCAGCATGTTATTATTTTAAAGACCAAAGATTGTCTTAAATCACTTTTCAGCATCCAATCATTTACTGATGGATAAAATCAAGTCCCGCCCTGCATTTAATTCCTAGTTAAAGATCCTTAATATGTTATAGAAGTTAAAAAAACAGTGTTTCATGTTGACTTTAAATGAAAAGCACCTTAAAAGTTTCCTGTCTTACATTTCTAACTGTATTTACTCTCTGAAGATTAAAGATTCAGACTTGTAGCTTTATTGATGTTGTAAAGAAGCTTTATTGTCGAAGCATTCGTGACACTGAATGTACAGTGCGTCGGCCAGACGCTGCGTGACGCATGTTGGCGAACGCCTGTTCCCTCATTCGTCGGTGGCTCATTTGACAGACCTGGGGGACAAAGCACTGTGCACTTCGAAGGACGTTTGACCTCCTCCCACTGTGCCTTTTGCTCCACTGAGCCGCAGGAACCCGGCCCTAGGTACGTTGAACGTAGTTCCTTTGAGACCATTGGCGAGGTGTCTGGACTCTTGGTTAAGCCTCCTCAGCCCTTCCCGCCGGTTTCTCAGAACTGTTTGGCTCTGCTATTCCATTCAGTTCACCAGGCATCAGCCGAAATTCAGTGGGATTCTGTTTACCTCAGTGCGAGGCGAGAATGCTGCTGTTCTACAAGCAGAAGTCGCATCAATTCTGGTGAAGGGCACGATAGAGCCTGTCCCCCCGGCTGAGATGAAGAAGGGGTTTTACAGCCCCTACTTCATTGTACCCAAGAAGGGTGGGGGGCTAAGACCAATCTTGGACCTGAGGGTGTTGAATTGGGCCCTTCACAAGCTCCCGTTCAAAATGTTGACCCTCAAACACATGCTAACATATGTCAGAGACCAGGGTTGGTTTGCCGTAATAGACCTGAAGAACGCATACTTTCATGTCTCGATCCTTTCAAAGCATAGGCCGTTTTTTCGGTTTGCCTTCGAGGGGCGGGCATATCAGTACAGGGCTCTTCCCTTCGGGCTGTCCCTATCTCCTCGCATCTTCATGAAAGTTAAGGAGGCTGCCCTTGCATATGAGACCGCTTCAGCACTGGCTTCATACCCGAGTCCCGAGATTGGCATGGGACATCGTGTGAGTATCACACCGGAGTGTCACCACACTTTCAGACCTTGGAAAGATATCTCATTTCTACGAGCAGGAGTGCCATTAGAACAGGTGTCCAGATGCACCGTTGTTACAACAGATGCTTCCAAGACAAGGCTGGGGCACTGTATGGCCATGAGGACGTTTCGACCATTGAGGAGGTAAGTACGTGTTGGTCCGGACGGACCACACAGCGACGGTTACATACATCATATTCCTAAGAGGCACCCGGAGGTTGAATCCTCAAAGGCCATGCCTCATCCCCACTTGGGATCTCCCCGTGGTCCTTCAGGCCTTACAGAGAGGTCAGTTTGAGCCCCTTCAGTCAGTTGAACTTAGTGCCCTCTCCATGAAGGCGGCCTTCCTGACTGCGCTCACTTCTATCAAGAGGGTGGGGGATCTTGCTTATAATTCGGGCCGGCAGAGACTCACGTTGTCCTGAGACCCCTGCCTGGATATGTGCCCAAGTTTCCCACCACTCTTTCAGAGATCAGGTGGTAACCTTGCAATCTATCCCTCCACAGGAAGGGGATCCTGACCTGTCTCTGTTGTGCCCAGTGCGAGCCCTGTGCGTCTATTTGGAACGCACACAGAGTTTCAGACTATCTGAACAGCTCTTTGGCTACTTTGGAGGACAGCAGAAGGGGAATGCTGTCTCCAAACAAAAGATCTCCCACTGGAGTGTGGATGCTATCCTGATGGCCTATCAGACCAGACGCTTACTCTGCCTACTGGGAGTGAGGGCTCACTTGACCAGAGGCATTGCTGCTTCATCAGCTTTAGAGAATGGTGCCTCTCTAGCAGACGTTTGTAGAGCTGCAGGTTGGGCTACACCTAATACATTTGCTAGATTCTACAATCTGCGAATGGAACCAGTCTCATCCAGAGTCCTGAACGCTAGTTCTTAAACTCAGCTGAATGGTAAGGTGTAGAGCTTGCACACAGCACCTCCCCTGTCCCAGGTGCCATGTGCACTCATTGAGTCCAGGACAGTTCCTTCTTATGAACTCTGGATTGCACTTTTCATGTCGCTGAGTTCGGCAGAGGAACTTGATGTTAGAATCCATTACGAGGAGGTATCCCTCAACGTGAACTCTCGTAATGGATTAGTGCTCCATATGTAGTGGCTCCCTTCATGGCCCCATATATGTATTACTCCACTTGTCCCTTAGGATGTAGTGTTTCCCGATCTGTCACTGAGTTCTGTGTTTGGTAGTTCTCCCCTTATGCGGAGCCCACCACATAATCTTCCCTATGTGGTACTTCCTCCCGGAAGTCCATAGGTCGATCTTCACGTGTTACCTCCCCTTCGGGTAGGATGTGACCTCTGTGGTGTCTCTTTCCCTTCTGGGAAAACGGACACTTTCCCAACGTTAACTAGGACTTTCAGCCATTACTTATTATTGTTTTTCTAATAAAATGAGAAAAGGCTCCGGCTGAAGGCTCTCCCGGATGTTGGGGAGCCAGGTCATAAGTCTTGGGTGTTGGAAGGTTACGAGGAGGAGAGGTGCATTTTGGTCATGACACGCCGGGCTTGTCAACATCTGCACCCCCGGGCTCTCGTAACGCAGTTCAGCAGCTGTGACTAAAGTTTAGTATATGGACCCCTAGTGTCGGAATTTCAACACAACGTCGAAGTGACTGACTAAAAGGGAACATCTTGGTTACGTATGGTAACCCTCGTTCCCTGATGGAGGGAACGGAGACGTTGTGTCCCTTATGCCACAATTCTGAACTGCCACAGCGGGGGTTGAGTTTATTTATAATCAGAGATGTTTTTTGAGCAGCAAATCAGAATATTAGAATGATTTCTGAAGGATCATGTGACACTGAAGACTGGAGTAATGATGCTGAAAATTCAGCTGCACATCACAGAAATAAATGACTGTTTAACACATATGGACATAGAAAACAGCTATTGTAAATTGTAATAATATTTCAGAATTTTTACATTTTATCGAATAAATGCATACTTGGCGAGTAGAAGAGACTTCATTCAAAACATTTAACAATCATAATGTTTCCAAACTTTTGACAAGTACTCTATATATCTGAATTTAAATTGAAGAAATGTAATCAAAATAGTTTTGTATTTATGTAATTGTGTGAGCTCTGTTTAGGGACCTACAATAGATTTAACTGGAACGTGATGAAATATAATAGCGGAAAAGTTGTGAAAGTATGAACAAAAGATCTCTCTCTTTATCTCTCTCTGTTCCACCCACACACTCATTTCCACAGCTTTCCACTTGATAAAGAGCCCCTTCACACACACACACACACACACACACTCGGGGGCTCTTGTACCCTGCAGGATGCATGAGTGTGTGTGTGTGTGTGTGTGTGAGAGAGAGAGGGCGTCCCACTCCAGACCGTGGCGTGATGGCAGTGGCTTCACCTCTCTTTCATCCACAATACACACATCTATCAAAGTGTTTGTGTGTGTATACGAGTGTGTGTGTTGTTATTGGATATTTGTAGTGTTTTTGCCCAGTGTCAAGAGTGTTTTTACACCTGAAGTGTGTGAGGGTTTCACAGCAGCTTGTGCATCAGTGTAAAAGTGATATTGTTTTCTGTGATGATGGTCGTTATGACACAGATGCTGCTGAATGCAGAATATTCCGGTATAGCAGTGACTGACAGCAGGTGACTGACAGTGTCAGAATGTGGCTTTGTGATGATGATGATGATGATGATGATGATGTCGTCTGTCCGTTATGATGTTGCCTTGGAGACCAGATGAGGTTATTACAGGCAAGACAATGAGAAACTGTTCCAGATCCAGCGCTCGGGTCACTGCACATCACTCGTGAATCCTAGCATTGTAGAAAACAGAACAGCAACACGTCTGAGCCGGACACTGACGCCTACCACCGCCCAGATTTACATGTCAACACCTAATCAACATTCAGAAACTTAGCAGGGGCTTTTTGTAACTCATTTCACATGGAGAACGATAAGCCCGTCATAACAGAGTCATTTGCATATAGAAGTCTTAAAGGTACAGTAGAATAAACTGTGTGAGGGTCAGAGAGATGATGGGAAAAATAGTTTGTTTGGGTTTTTTGGTGCAAAAACATTAACTAATGACTCCAAACCTTGACTAAAAATTTTAATTATGGGCCTCAGGGGAAAAAATGCTGTAATTGAAGAGTATGAAACAAAAAAAAGTTTTGGAGAGCCGAAATCATTGACCAAAACAGTTATGCTTCACTTGCAGTTCTCTGATTGCGTTTTTTTTATGTGGATAAGCTATAACAGGTAAACATGTCCATTTATTCCTGTTTTCTAAGTCATTTATGATAAAACGGTCTGCTAAATGCATACATGTAAATTTAATTTAATCTGTGTGGACTCTAGTGTTGGGTTGACAATATTGATTTGTCGTTTTTACTCAATCTTAATTTTGATGACACAGTATTGATTCTTAAATCCCAATATCGATCTGTGCAGTTTTGTGTGTGAACAAAATTTCACTAAACAATTATTTGTAGCGCCTGCCTTCCAAAAATCACAATGAGCTTTGTGATTTGTTACTTTTGCTTAACAACTTTCAAATTCTGTCAATTTTATCTCTAAACTCAATGAATAAATGTGGGTTTGCTGCTCTTTAATGTGTGGTGACAGAATGCTGTAGTGAAGCGATCCTCTTTACTACTAGTTACAGCAGCAAATAAACATGAATGAACATCAGAAGAATCAGAAGAACTTACTGAAATCAATCATGAAACATGGAATCCATCAATCTGTATTTCAACTGCAGAAAGATGTCTCATTAATCTCAGGAAAGACACTCGATGTCCATAAACTAAATAGTCAGCTAGAAAAAAATAACACTAGAAAGGAGCATTTTGTTAAATACTTGCACTATATTACATACAGAGATGGGCATAAATACATGAAAATATATTTAAAATACAAATACAAAATACTTTGTGGGAAAATGTACGTAAATGCAAATTACATTAGATTTTTTTTTTCAAAGGCTTTAAAATACATGTATCTGAAATATTGCCCATCCCTGATTACATATTCATTATATTTTACTTAACCTGTTAGCGATGTCTTTATTATCGTTCAGTATGTTTGAATTAATCTGTAATGAAAACAAGTTTATATTTCAAGAACAAATGGGAGTAAAAAAGATAATTATATCAATAAATAGCTGAGTGTTGATTGTTAAATAGCTTTGATTAATTAAAATAAACTTTATTTTTGATTTCCGTTTTTGGCTAAATGAAAATAAAAAAGTTTCAGTTTAGCTATTGTCCTAAGTTAAAGTCCCCATGAAATCAAAATTGACGGTTTTTGACCTTTAGTATGAATATGTTAGATCCAAAACGGATCAACGATTTTGATGACATCACCCTGCACTTCAGCTTTTCATTGAACTTTCCGTCCAATCAAATGCTCTCTAGAATCTGAAGCATCCCGCCCCCACACTATAAATAAACGTTGAAGCTGCGGCTGAAATCGGTCACTTGTTAACAGAATTATTATTTTCTGTATGGTGAATGGCACGTAGTGCACTATAAAGGGGATAGGGAGCGATCCAGGCAGTGTAAATATGCTTTCCATTGGGGCAAAATATGTCTGGTTTCGCTGTTTATTTTATTTAAAGTAACGGTTTTAGTTTTAATTAACTATATCTCTGCTTTGTTTATTAGTCTATATAATAGAAGTGTATAGTAGGTTTATTTTTAAGAACCAAATTTTTCCCAACCATAAGTTTTGACAAAATTTGTTGACGCCCTTAAATATCAAAAGTAAAAGAGGTTTTTGGTTTTCTCGTGGGGTTACTTTAGTGTTAGGTGTTACTCTGTAGTCTGTGTATATAAAAACAATACAAGTCTATTATATGTTGTCAGTAGCTACTATAAGCAAATGGATGTTTGTTAGCTTTGGTTTGGGGTCATTATTGTCTCCAGACGTGAGGTCAGTTTGACAAAACTTGAGGACATTTGGGGACATACTCGGAGGTTGCCATGGTAACAGTGTTTGGGGCCCCTCCGTCTGGCTGTCTCAGGTGCACACACACACACA
>JADLZM010012683.1:510899-513399 GCA_018148995.1 Sinocyclocheilus maitianheensis | reverse complement strand
TCATATATATTTCACACTCTTTTCAGAAAGACAGAGATAAAATACTTCTTTATACCCCTAAATAGCTTTAAGGGTTGTGCACTTTCTAAAGAACGTCTGAGTGTGTGTGTGTGTGTGAGAGAGAGTGTGTGAGTGTGTGCGAGAGTGACAGTGCGTGTGTGTGTGTGTGTGAGAGAGAGTGTGTGAGTGTGTGCGAGAGTGACAGTGCGTGTGTGTGTGTGTGTGAGAGAGAGTGTGTGAGTGTGTGCGAGAGTGACAGTGCGTGTGTGTGTGTGTGTGAGAGAGAGTGTGTGAGTGTGTGCGAGAGTGACAGTGCGTGTGTGTGTGTGTGTGAGAGAGAGTGTGTGAGTGTGTGCGAGAGTGACAGTGCGTGTGTGTGTGTGTGTGAGAGAGAGTGTGTGAGTGTGTGCGAGAGTGACAGTGCGTGTGTGTGTGTGTGTGAGAGAGAGTGTGTGAGTGTGTGCGAGAGTGACAGTGCGTGTGTGTGTGTGTGTGAGAGAGAGTGTGTGAGTGTGTGCGAGAGTGACAGTGCGTGTGTGTGTGTGTGTGAGAGAGAGTGTGTGAGTGTGTGCGAGAGTGACAGTGCGTGTGTGTGTGTGTGTGAGAGAGAGTGTGTGAGTGTGTGCGAGAGTGACAGTGTGTGTGTGGGGGTGTGTGAGAGAGAGAGAGAGAGAGAGAGTGTGTGTGAGTATTAACATTCAGTATAGCGGTTCAGAGTTCCTGTAGAACAAAATTCTCATATGCAAATACTCAAAAGCGATTTTTCTCTTTCTCAAAGCCTCTCTTTCAGTGATAGCACCTGTCTCACTCTCTGTCTCGCTTCGGCTCATTAACAGTCGGACTTCGCAGTAACGAACTGAACCCGAAAGAGTCGATGAGAACAGAATCATCTTCCTCGTTTCTGCCTCTGATCCTCCAGAGATCCTTGAGAAACTCAGAGTCTGTTAGTTTGATTACAGAAATATTCAGCTCATCTGTGATGTGATTTCTGGATGTAAGCCGTCCTCTTCTGGTGTCCTCGCACATCACAAGTTTGGGACCAGTGAGATCTGTAATGTTTCTGAAATTGCTCAACGAGGCTGCATTTAGTTCATTAAAATGTAGTAAAAGCAGTAATATTGTGAAATATTATTGCAAATTAAATAGCTGTTTTCTATTTGGATATGTTTAAAATCTACTTTATTCCTGTGTTGCAAAGCTGAATTTTCAGCTTGTCGCTGAGATTATCAAACCATATCTGAGCTCAGGTGTGTGTTTCTAGAAGGTCATGGCCAGGTCAAAGGTCATGGAAGCCTTAACCTAAGTGTGTGTTAAGCTCAGGTGGGTCAGACAGTGTCTAACTCCTTGACCTGCAGGAAACAACCCTTAGAAAATGTACCATGGTAATCACAGTTTCTTCCTTGGTCACTACTGTGGCGTAAAATCAGAATAGAAGTGTACAGTCCTTTGTAACCAAAATCATTTAAATTCATTTCTCTCTTTTTTTTTTTTTGATGACAGTGCTGATACCAAACAACCACAGTTTTACTGAAAGTTAACTATCATTGATGTTTCATTAAGTCTTCTTAAACTTCTATAGAATAATGTGATTTTATACAGGTGTGGAGAAACACAGACACATGCACACACACACACACACACACACACACACACACACACACACGTAGAGTAAATGCACATTTCAGATCTTAATAATTCATGAGATTCTTCAGTCTATCTGTCTCTCGCTCTCTGTTTAATAATGAATACATGCAAAAGAGATGCTCTTATGAGCTTCTTCTGTGTTACAATCACCGCCACACTGCTGGAACGCTGTGGGTGGTTGCCAGGATGCTATTGTGTGGTTGCTAAGTTGTGCTTGGTATTGTTTGTTTTTAAGCAGAAATGACACACGTCAGCCTTGAAATGAGGTTTCTGGATGTTCGTTATTCTCTAGAGTTCGTCTGTTTGTTTCCTGTCACTCCTGACTGACTCTCCTCATCATCATCTTCATCATGTTCTGTGTGAAAGTGTTGTGTTGTACAGTACACAGCTCTCGACATGTGTTCAGATGAATAAATAACCGCTGAACTCACAGAGCCGTGTGCATCTGCAGGGAGTTTACTGGAGATTATGAGTCAAAGTGTAGCGGTAAAGTGCACTTAATAGGGATTAAATAACAGCACTGCTCATGATTGTATTTTAATGTGCGTGTAAAGCTGACATCAGCAGTAAAGCTGCTCTTCTGTGCACACACACACACACACACACACCTGGTGCGCGGGTGATTTTATGAAGCCAAACTGACAGAGATGTGAGCAGAAAAACAATGAAAAGACCCCAGGAGGATGAGAGAGATGGAGACTTAGAAAGGAACGATGGAGGAGTTTTCAGGGAATTGAGTAGTAGCAGCTGATGTTCTGGGAATGTCTAATTGAGTAACCTTCACTCCAGCGTCCCACAGCGATTTAACACACACACACACACACACACACACACACACACACACACACACACACAC
>JADLZM010012683.1:488286-491342 GCA_018148995.1 Sinocyclocheilus maitianheensis | reverse complement strand
CACTCACTCACACACACACTCTCTCTCTCACACACACACACACACTCACACACACACACACACACACACACACACACACTCTCACTCACTCACTCACTCACTCACTCACACACTCTCACACACACAAACACACACGTGCCGACAGGTTCTGCTCAACACTCACAGCTATCAGGACGATCAATAACTCTATCAGCAGCTGTCCACCTTCACTCTTTCATTCATCTGTCTTTTCCTGCTGGCCAATTCTTGCCTTGATTTGTGAAAAGATTGATTTCTTTCCTAAAAAAAACAGATGTCTTTCGTTGTAGACGTTAGGAATTTATATTGAGCTGTATTGTTCACTACTGTATCACTCGCTTCTCTATTTTCTTTTTCATTTTGATTTTTTTAATGTGCATTTGTATTGCCAAAGAAGTGCAATCAATTATCAATTATCAGAATGAAGTGATCTGTCAGTGGGGTCAGAAAAATAATCTTGTTTTCCCTTTGAATTACATTTATTTTCCTGACCCCACTGACAGGTATTTTGACATACATTTTCTTGTTTTAAGCATAAACTCAGTCATAAATTATCAGAGAACAAGATTATTTATAGTAATTTTCCGGTGTCTTGATTGAATAATATTTATACTGGAAAACAAGACAGAAATACTGAATAAGAAATCATTTGTGCATTCTGTGTTGATTTCCACGTAATCTGTCTTGAAGCCAAACCCGTTGAGAATCGCTGATCTGGAGGGTCTTTTTCTCTCCGTTTCTGATCTTTTCTCTGTTTTTCAGCCTGGATAAGCCGAGTGGATCTGCATCTGTTCTTCTCTCTTCAGGTGCTTCTCTCCAATCAGCTCTTATTTGCTCAGTTGTGCGTCTCAGAGTTTAAAGATAAACGTTCAGTGACTCCAGATCATCACGGTTTGCTCTGCTCTAATAATTCATCGCATCCAGACAATCAGAACCATCACACACATTCTGATGAATTCATATCGAGCCCTTTCTTTCTCTCTATACTTTTAAAATTGCATTTACATTTTTTATGTGCATTTGTATTGCCAAAGCGGTTCAAAATGAGTACAATAAAAGTAAAATACCTACAGTGCGAATGGAGTGAATTAGTAGTAACGATAAAAAAAAACATTAGAAATATTAAAAGGATAAAAATTATAAATGTACGTTTTTCTCACACTTTTATCCAAATCGACGTACAAGGAACATCTTAAGCAATTTGTGATTTTAAAAATATAAAATAATTATAATATTATTAATATTTATTCCGTTTGTATATTTTTAAATCTGACCACCGATGATGATTTTTCTCTTTTAGTTTGATCTCAGTTTTTGCATCTGTTGAATAGCATGTTGTTGCCATGTTTTAACTCGTTGTTAGCATGTTTTAGCATTTTGCTAGCATGATTTAGCATGTCACTATCATGTTTTAGCACATTGCTACCATGTTTTAACACTTTGTTAGCACGTTTTAGCATATTGCTAGCATGATTTAACATGTTGCTAATGTCTTTTAACATGTTGTAAACATGTTCTAGTTTGTTGCTAGCATTATTTAGCATGTTGCTAACATGCTAGCATGATTATTACATTGATAGCATGAATTAGCATGTTTATAACATGTTGTTTGCATGTTTCTAGCATTATTTATCATGTTACTAGCATGACTAACTCATTGTCAGCAAGAATTAGCATGTTGATAGCATGTTGGTAACAGGTTGTTAGCATTTTTTTAGCATGATTTGACATTGTTAGCATGAATTAGCATGTTTAGCATGTTGTTTGCATTGTGTCTAACATGATTTAGCATGTTAGCATGACTATCAAATTGTCAGCATGAATTAGCATGTTTCTAGCATGAATTAGCATGTTACTAGCAGGATTAACACAGTGCCAGCATGAATTTGCATGTTGCTAACAGGTTATAATTTTTCTAACATGATTTGACATTAACATGAATTAGCATGTAGCTAGCATGATTAGCATGCAGTCCACCAACTCATCCTCAGTTTGTAAACAAACCGTAATAACATCAGACCATTATCCTCATCAGCAGTTCAAATCACACACATTTCTATTGCAGAATTAGCGAAGTTAACGACTAAATGCAAACAGTCAAGAGATCTGTGCTTTTGAAGCCGGTACAGTGATTTATTCTGCTTTGACCCGCGTTTGTCCTCTGACGCTCTGAACCGCTGCAAGCCGGGTTTCATTAGTGCTGAACGTTTTGGAGACAGTGGGATTTTTCCAATAAAGAGAAAATGAGGGAATGTTTGGCCTCTCGTAGCGTGAAACTCTTCCACTGAGCCGCTTGTGTTCGGTGTTTCGCTCGCGGCTCTGAGAGAGAAGTGCAGGAAATCTCTCGTTTCGTTTGGGGTTTCTTTTTCCGACGCTCAACACCTGTCTGGAGTTTAATGCCTGTGCTTTTGGGTCACTCACACACACACACACACACACACACACACTCACACACACACACTCACACAGGTTTGTTTTTGTGAGAAGTGGGGACTCTCCATAGGCGTAATGGTTTTTATACTGTACAGACCGTATATTCTATTGCTCTACACCAACCCTACCCCTAAACCTACCCCTCACAGGAGACTTTCTGCTATTTCAGATTTTCAATACACTCCATTCTGTGTGATTTATAATCATATAATACATATAATCATAATTTTGAAAAGTGGGGACATGGGGTAATGTCCTGAAAAGTCACCTTCTCCTTGTAATACCTACAGTATGTCATACCTTTGTCATTATACAAATGTATGTCCCCATTTTCCACACAAACACGCACACACACACACACACACACACACACACACACACACACACACACACACACAGCTGTACTGGACAATTGATGTTGATGTGGTTGATCTGAAGGATTCTGTTTGAAGATCTCATATTATTGTTTTGTTAGATTGTGTGTGTGTGTGTGAGAGTGTGTGTGTGTGTGTGTGTGTGTGGGTGTGTGTCTGTGTAGAGGGGTGTGTGTGTGTGTGTGTGTGTGGGTGTGTGTCTGTGTAGAGGGGTGTGTGTGTGTGTGTGTG
>JADLZM010012683.1:470786-478286 GCA_018148995.1 Sinocyclocheilus maitianheensis | reverse complement strand
ATAATCAGAAATGTTTCTCAAGCAGCAGATCAGCATATTATACTGATTTCTGAAGATCATGTGACACTGAAGACTGGAGTAATGATGCTGAAAATACAGCTGCGCATCACAGAAATACATTACAGTTTAACAGAGATTCATATAGAAAACAGCTGTTTTACATTGTAATAATATTTCATAATTTTTTACTATAGTTTTTATCAAATAAATGCAGCCTTGGTGAGCAGAAGAGACTTCTTTAAAACATAAAAAAATCTTACTGACCTAGTGCAGTAAACATAGAGATTTCATTTATTTAATGTTTTTTGTGTGTGTATATATATATATATAAATAGATTATTAATGCATGTCAGGTGTAATAGATCAGTCTTTCCTCTCAGGAGGTGGTTTGGGTTTGTTGTGACCGGCTATCCGTCTCACCCTGAAGCTCCAGACAATATGAGAGGTTAATCTACTGTCAGAAACACACACACACACACACACACACACACACACACACACACACACACACACACACACACAGAGTGCAGATGTGCTGCATTTGCATCTTAACAGAGACAGAAAGTGAAAATGAGACGAGAACTGCTGCTGTCAGCCGTCTCTCTCTCTCTTTGTGTGTGTGTGTGTGTGTGTGTGACAGCTGCGTTTAAGAAGGCGTCCACTGAGTGCGCTCAGGTCTCTTTTCCTTTGGTCTCTCATCCTTCACTCTGGTTCAGTGGTGGCGGCAGCTCTCTCTCTCTCTCTCTGCATCACACTGTTCTTCTCATTTAACAGCGCTGAGTGTGTATCAGAGTGCCAGAGAAACCAATGCAGCGGCACGCTCAGCTCAGAGACACACACCGCGATGCAGTACAGGTACGACACACACACACACCGCGATGCAGTACAGGTACGACACACACACACACACACACACACTTCTGCTTCAGTAGTTTTCCTCGTGGTGTGTGTCTCTGATCATACATCCATTTGTATGTCATGTTTTCCATGTCTGTAGATCAGAAGCTGTCTAATTAGCTCCGCCCACCGTCACGCCCCCTCGTTAAGAGCTGACACTGATGGCCAGTTAACTCCACTGATTATACAGAGTTGAACTCTGAAAGCATTTTTTTTATAATGAATGTATTTATATTTAAATGTCATTGATGAAAGTGAGAGACCAGAGAGGTGAATTTACATCACGACTGACCTTCATCACTCTTCATCTGCCTCTCTCTCTCGTTCCTCTCCTCATCTCTGTCTCACTCTGTTTTCTGCTCTCCGGTTGTCTGAGTTCAGAGATTGTGTAATGCGAACAAATGCGCACACAGCAAAATGTCACTCATTCTTTCAGTGGTGATCAATACACTGATTCAATCTGTGTGTGTGTGTGTCTCTGTGTGTGTGTGAGAGAGAGAGTGAGAAAAACAGAGAGAAAAAGAGTGAGAGAGAAAAAGAGAGAGAGAGTGAGAAAAACAGAGAGAAAAAGAGTGAGAGAGAAAAAGAGAGAGAGAGTGAGAAAAACAGAGAGAAAAAGAGTGAGAGAGAAAAAGAGAGAGAGAGTGAGAAAAACAGAGAGAAAAAGAGTGAGAGAGAAAAAGAGAGAGAGAGTGAGTGTCTGTGTGTGTGGGCGTGTGTCTGTGTGTCTGAGTCTGTGTGCGTGAGTGAGAGTGTGTGTGTGTGTCAGTCACTGCATTGATCAAGTCAAACCAAATTTACTTGTTTAGCGCTTTTCACAACATACATTGTTTTAAAGCAGCAAAACCATGTTGTTAGGGTTTATAATATCTTAATATCTTCATGGCTTATTTTTGCATTTAACAAATTAGAGCTGGACGATAACAGTTTATATTTTGAGACTTTATAAACAATCAAGCAGTTGAGATTTGCTATATGTGTATCATTCTATCTGAGTTAGAAAGTCTCTTCTGCTCACGAAAGGTGCTTTTATTTGATCAAAAATATAGCAGAAAATAGTGAAATATTTTTACTATTTAAAATAACTGTTTTCTATGTAAATATCTGTTAAACTGTAATTTATTTATGTGATCAAAAGCTGTATTTTCAGCATCATTCCTCCAGTCTTCAGTGTCACATGATCTTCAGAAGTCATTCTAATATGCTGATTTGCTGCTCAAGAAACATTTCTGACATTATATGACCCAGAAACACACACACAGCCTCAAAGCACACACACACACACACACAGGTTTACATTTGTGAAAAGTGGGGACTCTCCTAGGCGTAATGGTTTTTATACTGTACAGACCATATATTCTATTGCCCTACACCAACCCTACCCCTAAACCTACCCCTCACAGGAGACTTTCTGCTATTTCAGATTTTCAATACACTCCATTCTGTGTGATTTATAAGCGTTTTGAAAAGTGGGGACATGGGGTAATGTCCTGAAAAGTCACCTTCTCCTTGTAATACCTGTCATACCTTTGTCATTATACACATTTATGTCCTCATTTGTCACAAAAACGCGTACACACACACACACACTCACTCACTCACACACACACACACACACACACACACACTGAAAGTTACTCTGCTCACATACTAGTTGATTTGTCTAGTAAGCGAGTGTGTGTTTGGTGTGTGATTGTTTACTATGTTCATGCGAGTCTTTCCACTATTGTTCTGATCACAAAACTCATTATACAGACAGAGAGAGAGAGAGAGAGAGAGAGAGAGAGAGAGACCAAAGGAGGAGCAGATGATGTGGAAAATGTTCTTCATCATCACCTTTTGCTCTTGTTTTTCATCATGTTATTTCTGCCGGCCCCGTCTCGTACCTTCATATCCTCTGCGGTTTCGTCCGTATCTCTCGCGGGATGTAATTACTTGTTATTCTCTCTAGTTCTGCCTTTCTTTGGCCGCTGATAAAGCGCAGTATCGGCACGCTCTGTCGCTCTCTGTGCGTCTGCGGTGCTCGATCTGAACGTCCTTCAGCCTGCAGCAGATACGGTTATGTGAAGTAGTGCGTGTGCGCTCATATATGCATTTTGATTCCTTCATCACCTCTCAGCTGTAATATGATTACTGTGATGACTTATTGTTCTATCAACTGTGTGCATTGCTAATTATACGTTTAATTGTTGCATAAAGCCTGTCCTGTAGTAGATGCATTTGAGACTGTACTGCATCTGCACAGCGAAAACAAAATGTTCTTATTTAGTATTTTTGTGTGGTTATCTAAACTATTTAAGCATCCTTGAAATTCACACAATTTTGGCTTGTTTTCAGGCAAAGTCTTATTCATTTTTAATTATATATATAATGTTACATGTAACATATTAATGAATGTTTTGGTGTATCTTAAACATTTTTTTAATTACAATGTTTTAACACTTACACTGCAAAAATTGATTTTCTTGTTCAGTATTTTTGTCTTGTTTTACAGTACAAATATTTAAACATTCTTAAATCAAGATACATTTACTTGAGATGCAGAAGATGCAGTTGCAGTGCACATTTATTCATTAAGTGTATACTTTCATCAGAATAAGTTAATTCTGTTAACAGACAAGCATGCTCAAAACACACGAGTTATCTTGTTTTTAAGGATGGTTTGCCTGGAAAACAAGACAGAAGTGCAGATAAGAGGAGTATTTGTTGCGTTGCAGGGCTGATGTTCAGCTTGTGGAGGCATGCAGCTCTTTGCACAGATGTGTGGATGATTTAATCAAACCAGTGCAGCAGCAGATAGTTCAGTGTGCGTTATTGATGTTGGCTGTGTTTGGTCAAGCTCTTGTTGCCTGATTATTCAGCAGATGGTTTCTGATCCGCAGTGGCATTTTCTGGCATTAATGTGGCTGATTTCTGTATCTGTTCATGAATCAGGCCATCTGGGATTAAAACCCACAACCTTCTGATGTCTGGATGGATTTGTGTGTGTGTGTATGTGTGTGTGTGTGTGTGTGTGCGTGCGTGCGTGCGTGCGTGCGTGCGTGCGTGCGTGCGTGCGTGCGTGCGTGCGTGCGTGCGTGCGTGCGTGCGTGCGTGCGTGCGTGCGTGCGTGCGTGCGTGCGTGCGTGCGTGCGTGCGTGCGTGCGTGCGTGCGTGCGTGCGTGCGTGCGTGCGTGCGTGCGTGCGTGCGTGCGTGCGTGCGTGCGTGCGTGCGTGCGTGCGTGCGTGCGTGCGTGCGTGCGTGCGTGCGTGCGTGCGTGCGTGCGTGCGTGCGTGCGTGCGTGCGTGCGTGCGTGCGTGCGTGCGTGCGTGCGTGCGTGCGTGCGTGCGTGCGTGCGTGCGTGCGTGCGTGCGTGCGTGCGTGCGTGCGTGCGTGCGTGCGTGCGTGCGTGCGTGCGTGCGTGCGTGCGTGCGTGCGTGCGTGCGTGCGTGCGTGCGTGCGTGCGTGCGTGCGTGCGTGCGTGCGTGCGTGCGTGCGTGCGTGCGTGCGTGCGTGCGTGCGTGCGTGCGTGCGTGCGTGCGTGCGTGCGTGCGTGCGTGCGTGCGTGCGTGCGTGCGTGCGTGCGTGCGTGCGTGCGTGCGTGCGTGCGTGCGTGCGTGCGTGCGTGCGTGCGTGCGTGCGTGCGTGCGTGCGTGCGTGCGTGCGTGCGTGCGTGCGTGCGTGCGTGCGTGTGTGAGTGTGTGTGTGTGAGTGTGATGTAAAGTACACATCTGGTCTGACTGACAACAAATCTCTAAGCAGTTTCACAAAACCAGTGATTTTTTTTGTCTTTCTATTTCTCAATCACACACCTGTTCATTTATAGATGAATTCTATAAATGATTCTTGCTGTGAACACCATCATAATTTCTGATTTCTTCAACTCAACCGCTTATTTTATTTGCATTAAATTCTAAATCAACAGCAAATAATTTTGTGCTCAATTTAGCAGAAGAGAAAAGCAGTGGTTCTTCATGACTCACTATTTAAATCAGACAAATAAAGCGCAGTGCAAATTCAACAGATGCAACTCATTCTTCATTTCAGGTTAACTTAGCTTGTTAAATTTTAACGTTAGTTAAACTGCTCTTTGTTCCTAAAATAATTAATTTTTTTTATGTGCACCAGCAAGAGCAGAAAACACTGATTAGTAATGCATAAATGATAAATGCCAGCTATAAATCTGATGTTTTTCTCAAATGCATGACGCTTTTATATAAAATGCATTATAATTCTTAAAGGTGACGTATGATGAAAATCGGACTTCTCCAGGTTGTAAGTGCTATAATCAGGTCTCCGGTGCATCTACCAACCAATGAAACGTGAAAAAGATGAACCCAGTAACTTAGTTTTGGGAAGCCTTTTTCTGCAAGCGTCTGAGAAAACCAGCGTGTCTGATTTCGCTCTCTTGGTGACGTGGCAAAGGAATCTCATTATAATATCACCGCCCCTTAATCTGTAAATTTACACCCACGGCGCCATTATTGTGTTTTCACAAGCGACAACGGTGTACTAGTTCTAATGCCATGATGAAAGTCTGAGCGAAGCATGCTAACTGTTCTGTGTTTGGCTGCACAGACGAGCACAGAACACTGTTTAGAGTCCCAGCCTCAGAGGAGACGACAGAGCAGTGCATTTATTGATTTATTTACTGTATATTGCTGCTGCCACACAGATCTAAAATAAACATGAGATTTATTTCCCAGCTGTTTACCTTCACAGACATAACCCACTGTTTTTGTAACTCGTGTGTGTTTAAGGTAAGCTTGTGTGTGAATGAGAGCTTAGTTTAGTGCTCGCATGCTGCGACAGCCGCTTTCTGTGCGTGTGCTTCAGATGTGTGCGCTCAGAAAACCCTATATCAGAAGTTTAAACTCGTATGCTTTAAAACGCATGATTTCAGAGCGATAAACATAATTAGAACCAAAACAGATGTTTTTAGCAGGTTCGGGCTGTAAAGGCGCAGCTCTATTCTGGAAAAGGGGGCGGGGAGCAGCAGCTCATTTGCATTTAAAGAGACAGGCGCGAAAAACAGCGTGTTTCTGCTTCCACTCAAAATAGGCATTTTCAAAATGATATAATACATGATCTGTGGAGTATTTTGAGCTGAAGCTTCACAGACACATTCTGGAGACACCAGAGACTTCTATTACATATTGTAAAAAGGGGCATAATATGTCACCTTTAATTAATTATAATCCGTCATATGTTCTTGTGAATAATTGTTACTGCAGTTATAATAGATTATAATATATATTCATGTTTAATTGTTTTCACACCTAATTTCTTTCAGCCTTATATGGCGAAAAATATATTTTCAAGTTTTTTTTATTTTATATTTCAAATATTTTTACATTTATTTAGTACATGCATTTTATGCATTATAAAAGTTATGGTTTGATTTAATTAATTAGATTTAAATAATTATAATTAATTATACGTACACACACACACACACACGTAAAAAAATATTTTATGATGCATTACATATACAGGCTTCAACCAAAATTTCCAACTTATGTGTGTGTGTGTATAATTAATTATAATTATTTAAATCAAATTAATTAAATCAAATCATTTAATCATTATATATATACTGTATATTAGACTAGTTCATGTTCATATTTCTTAAATGAATTTCTGATGTTTAATCTCTGTTTTTTCTTTGTCTGCTTGAACTGAAAAACCTTGTTAGTATTAATGTTGTGTGTGTGTGTGTGTGTGTGTGTGTGTTCTTGTTGTATATTTAGCTTTTTGTACTTGAAGACAGAAACTCGTGGAAAAATCAGCTTTTGAAATCTGGTTATTCATTAATAGAGCGAGTGATTCGACAGATCGCTCTTAATCAAACCTCCATTCAGACGAGAAAGAGAAGCACAGAAAGTCAGTGCAAGTCGAGGTGAAGAGCTTTCAAAATGAACTGATTTCAAGGCAATGGCTTCGTATTTTTTTCAAAAGGCGTACATTTGAAGTCATAAACGGATTATTTCATGTTTCAACTTTTCAGATTAAGTTCCTGCGAAGTCTCTTTCTAAGTTTTGGCAGGAGATGCAGTGGTTGGTTTAACTCTCAGGTGAAGACGTGAATCTGGAGACGTCAGACGAGGGTGTTTCGATACGCTCTGGCATGCACGTTAATACGAACAAAAGCCACGCAGGACCTCACCCCGAAAACAAGCGGGAATATAAACACAGCAGCAGCAGCAGGAAGTCTGGAGTACATGAAGAAGCAGCTCAGATCCTTCCTGCGCTTCTGACTGAACCAGAGCCTTCATCAGATCTAGGTCTCAGCAGCCGCGTGTGTGTTAATTGAGAAGTTTCTGGAACGTCGCTGCTGTTATTTATGTAGATTTCTCCTACATTTGCAAATGTGTTTTTGGCAGAGGCTTTCTTAAAGCGACTGAGAGCAGAACTAGCATCACGGATCGTTTAGACGAGCGGCGCTGCGTGATACAGAAGAACTGAGCGATCAGAGAGAATCTGGGGCGTTAAAGATGAGTCTAGCGTCAGCATCACAGAACATGCTACAGATGAATATTAATATAATTAGAGTGTAGGTTAAAGAGACTGCTAGCTATGGGAAATAATGGGGTTATGTTTTCATTAAAAAAATTCAGGATAGAT
>JADLZM010012683.1:449819-460929 GCA_018148995.1 Sinocyclocheilus maitianheensis | reverse complement strand
TGTGTGTGTGTGTGTGTGTGTGTGTGTGAGTGTGTGTGAGTGTGTGTGAGTGAGTGTGTGTGTGTGTCTGTGTGTGTTTGTGTGTGCGTGCCCAGAGAAAAATATTGTTGCTGAGATGTTGCTTGACGCTGTTGAGACTTAAAGGAATATTCCAGGTTCAGTAAAAGTTCAGTTCAGTCAACAGAATTTGTGACATAATGTTTGATTAGTTCAAAAACTAATCGTTCATCATTTTCTTAAAAAGAAAAGAAATAAAGAAAAGAAAAGGTTGTTACACTAAATTAATATTGACATTGTTTATGTTTTGTGGCTATATTATTGAAACGGTGAGAAACTGAGGCAAGACATTACAGACAAAACCATTGTTTTTTTTGTGCACTGGTCAATTTAGAGATTTTGGGCTGCTTGGCTTCATAACATGTCCTCTTTCAGACTAGTGCAAAGAAAATATTCAAAATTTTATTGCACTTTATCTATTTGCGTCTGTAGATTTGAATTAAAATACATATCTTTAAAGTTTTTCTCTTCAGCAGCACTTACAAACACCAAAACTTAGGGTTTTATTCCTCTCTATATTCTGAAGGTTATTACTGAAGGGTTTGTTCATATATCATTCACCTGGTTTTATTATTGCACTTTATCTATTTGCATCTGTAGGTTTAAATCACAATATATATCTCATTAAAAGCCGTTTATTAAAATGAGTTTTTTTCTCCACTTCTGCAGCACTTACAAACACCAAACTTAGGGCTTTATTCCTCTCTATAATCTGAATGGGTTTACTGGAGGGGTTTGATCATATGTTATTCACACTGATTTATAGAACAATTTTATTCCTAAAAACATGGCGAAAATGTATGTTGACAGTATTTTCTGATTTATGAAGTGATAAAAAGAGAATTCCAAAATACCCAAATTAGTAAAAACTCAAATCAAACAAGAATCTTGAACATGGATTAATGCATTTATTTTCTGGAAATTTTTAAAGTTAGCACATGCTTCCTGTAATTAATGTCTTTTTCATTAATACTGAGATCTGTGAGTTTTGATTGCAGACTTGTTTTGAGAGCATGGTTTAAGTCTCGAGACATGCTTAAGAGACAAGTGAGAGTTGTTTTTCTTCATCATTTTCCATAAATGTCTAAACATCTGAGAAAACCTGAGTTTCAGCAGTGATCTCAAATTGTACTCTGAAAGCAAAAGCCTGCAGTCAAAAGTTAGAGATTTCAGTAGGAGCTCAAACACTTTCCTTCAGATTCCCCTCTCATCATTCATTTTATAGTTCTGTACTCTTACTGTATGACAGCTATTGACTCAGTTGTTCAATTTAGAATAACTTAAAGAGAACCATCTGAGACCAAGTTGATGCTTAAACTAGATTTCACATTTCTGAAGGAATTATGATGTGGTTTTTATGATGTGGCCCTGATCCTGGTGTGGTGTGGCTGATCTAATTGCGTTCAGCGGAGAATTTTAAGCATTTCATCTCGTTTGTGATGTGTCTTTGGTGTCGGAGTGTGTTGCTGCATGACGGCGATTTTGCCTCTCTGGCAGTCTTTGAGGTGTCGACCCACAAAAAACTAATTTTAGAGCGAATCAGCAGCATAAAGTGAAGTGAGTTTGAGCTGAATGTGCAGCAGTTGTGTGAGCTCAGCACGCTGATGGCGGCGCTGAAGGAATGCTCCTCTCCTCCTGAAGTTCTCTGGGAAACAGCTGCGTTTTTCTGATGACCAGAACTCCACACGGAGACGACACTTTAATTACCGGCTTCGTCCGTGACGCCATCGTTGTCATGGCGACTTTGATCCGTGTCAGTGACAGCGCACACCGGAATTTGATTTTGAGACGGCTGTCCTTTGGTTTCTTTCATAAGAGAAGTGATTTTTCTGTATTTCAGAGTGACACATTTGAGTTAGGTGTTTTTGTCATCAGTGCAGAAATCTATACATGTGTTTCTGAATGGAACAAAGAGGGTCAAATGCATGTGCAGGAACGCTTTACTGGATCTGAACTGAATCTTAACCTCAATTATTTCCTCTCCGTTTCTTACACAAATATTATTCCGTCATTTAAGATGAAACCGTAGAAGCTGAACTCTTGAAATATTGTGTGTTTCTGAAATGCACTTAGTGGTGTTTGTTAAGACCACAATTACTGCTCATGGTTCGTGTTGAAGAAACTTAAATCATGGGTCTTGTTGAGGAGAGCGACTTACTGGACAGAAAACTTACACTACTGTTCAAACGTGTGGCGTCAGTGAGATTTTTTTTTTTTTCCGAAAGAAATTGATACTTTAGTTTAGCAATAACATTAAAGTTACATTTCAAATAAATGCTGTTCTTTTGAACTTCCTATTCACCCTAGCAACCGCCCTAGCAACCACCCCAAGTACCCTAGAAACCACATAGCAACACCCTAGCAACTGCCCAGAGTACCCTAGCAACCACCCTGGGCACCCTAGCAACCGCCATAGCAACCACCCTAAGTACCCTAGCAACCATATAGCAACACCCTAGCAACTACCCAGATTACCTCAGCACCCGCATAGCAACACCTTAGCAACCATCCCGGGCACCCTAGCAACCGCATAGCAACACCCTAGCAACCACCCCAGGTACCCTAGCAACCACATAGCAACACCCTTGCAACCACCCCAGGTACCCTAGCAACCACATATCAACACCTTAGCAACCACCCCAGGTACCCTAGCAACCGACCCGTGTACCCTAGCAACCGACCCGTGTACCCTAGCAACCGCCTTAGCAACCACCCCAAGTACCCTACCAACCACATTGCAACACCCTAGCAACCACCCCAGTCACCCTAGCAACCGTCATAGCAACCACTCCAAGTACCCTAAATCATTCATCTGTGAATCCTGAAAAATAAAATGCATCACAGTTTCCACAAAAATATTGTGCAGCACAACTGTTTTCAACACTGATAATAATCAGAAATGATTTCTGAAGATCATGTGACACTGAAGACTGGCGGAATGATGCTGAAATACAGCTGCACATCACAGAAATACATTACAGTTTAACACATATTCACAGAGAAAACAGCTATTTTAAATTGTAATAATATTTCACTGTTTTGCTGTATTTTTGATCAAGTAAACGCAGAAAATAGTCTTCTAGGAGTCTTCTAGAGACTAGGCTGAACTCTTTTGACTCAGACTTCTAAGAAATCCCTAGCAATGCCCTTGCAGCACTTAGCGCCCAATAGCAGTAGCCCAATCCTGTAAGCATCCTCCGCTCTGTGGGACCATGACACTCGCGTGATCTTCAGCTGTGGCTTTGGTCTGATGGAGTTTCCCGTCTGCATGTTTGGGTGTGAGGTCAGATGGAGGTCGGCGCTTGTGTTTCCGTCAGGCTGTTTAAAGGGCAACTGAAACTGGGTCCCGATTTAACGGTTCTAATTTGCCGGAGGTTCTGGGTAATGAAGTCCCGCAGGTTCTGAGGAGCCTTTTCTGATTGAGTCTGTAAAAAGCTTTGAGCACTTGCTTTCTCTCTCTTTCTCTCTCTCTGTGTTTGTGCAGATGACGGTGGTTTTGAAGGAATCCACTCTAGAGATGGTCAGTCACAGTCAGATCAGTCGGACGAGTCAGTTGTGTGTTTTTCTGCTCGTATTGTTCTTGTTCCTCCAGTATTTTGCCCTCATCGAGACCCAGACGAATAAAAGATGACGCAAAGAACTCAATCACTCTCTTTCTCTCCTTTGTGTTTTTTTGTAAAGACGAGGAATAAACAGCGTTAACGCCGCAGGTTTTATCCGGCGGGTGATAATGGAGGACGAGTTTGTTTTCTTTGAAGAGCTCTTGACTGGCAAACTAAATCACCGGTGAAAATGTCACTGTTCTCCGGATGCTTTCACTCACTTCCAGTCTGATAAACAGTGTTTTTATCACATTAAAAGGCTTTTCTATGCTTTTTTTTTTTTTTTAAAGCGTTTTTAAGTTTTTCTTTCTTCATGACTCATAGCATCGATGCTGCCGTCACCATGGCAACCATCTAAAGGCAGCGTTGCCCCCTTCAGAGGAATGGATGGAGTTTCGAATAAAAGATGACGCAAAGAACTCAATCACTCTCTTTCTCTCCTTTGTGTTTTTTTGTAAAGACGAGGAATAAACAGCGTTAACGCCGCAGGTTTTATCCGGCGGGTGATAATGGAGGACGAGTTTGTTTTCTTTGAAGAGCTCTTGACTGGCAAACTAAATCACCGGTGATAATGTCACTGTTCTCCGGATGCTTTCACTCACTTCCAGTCTGATAAACAGTGTTTTTTTCTCATTAAAAGGCTTTTCTATGCTTTTTTTTTTTTTTTAAAGCGTTTTTAAGTTTTTCTTTCTTCATGACTCATAGCATCGATGCTGCCGTCACCATGGCAACCATCTAAAGGAAGCGGTGCCCCCTTCAGAGGAATGGGTGGAGTTTATAACTCTGTGTGTGTGTGTGTATGTGTGTGGTTAGAGCTGGCGTCTGTGAACTAACATGCCATATGTGAGTGAATCTTGTATTTGTTTAGTAAAATAATCCATGATTTAGTAACCAATGTCTGACCTTCACATGCAAATTTGAAATTGCCATCAGACCTTCGTAACGAATGATGTAGGGTTTTATTTAGTTGTTTGATTTTGATTTTAATTGATTTTATGCTTTTGAAGCACTTTGAGTTGCACTTTATCTATGAAAAGTGCTATACAAATAAATGTTTATTATTATTATCTTGTATAGTTATTTAGTTCTGGAGAATTAGACTCCTGACGATAATCATGAAAACTAGAAAGTGACCGTTTTTGTGATTGATTTCATGTGATGTGATGCTTTCACTGAAACTGTTTCACTTCACTTCATTTGTGCTGCAATTTTTAGAAGAATTATGATTCCTAAGCAGCTGCTTGTACTGAACGGTCTTCTGTATATCTATAAGGAAAACTGCTAAATAATTTCTAAAAATTCATACATTAAAAATGCCATTCTATAACACTTCTATAACAGGTTATATTTTCTCAGTTGTGGCAAAATGTGCATTTTTTAAGTGTGTGTTCTACAGAAAGACACAACAGAGTTTAAAATAGCTTTAGGAGTCAGAATTCAGGTCAAACGGAAGCACTTTGAGCAGTTTGAGGGTGTGTGTGTGTGTGTGTGTGTGTGAGCGTGAGTGTGTGTGTGTGAGAGTGTGTGTGTGAGTGTGTGTGTGTGTGGGTGTGTGTGTGAGAGAGAGAGAGAGAGAGAGTGTGTGTGTGTGTGTGTGTGTGAGCGTGAGTGTGTGTGTGTGAGAGTGTGTGTGTGAGTGTGTGTGTGTGTGGGTGTGTGTGTGAGAGAGAGAGAGAGAGAGAGTGTGTGTGTGTGTGTGTGTGTGAGCGTGAGTGTGTGTGTGTGAGAGTGTGTGTGTGAGTGTGTGTGTGTGTGGGTGTGTGTGTGAGAGAGAGAGAGAGAGAGAGTGTGTGTGTGTGTGTGTGTGTGAGCGTGAGTGTGTGTGTGTGAGAGTGTGTGTGTGAGTGTGTGTGTGTGTGGGTGTGTGTGTGTGTGTGAGTGTGTGTGAGTGTGTGTGTGTGTGTGTGTAATAGAGGTGAATAAGAGCGCCGTGGTTCTCCCAGAGACGAGACGACCGCAGAACTCAGAAACTGTTACTGAGATGAAAAATATAACTGTTTTTATCTCTGCAAACACACACAATCAGAATGAATCTGAGAATCAACACATGGCTTCATGAAGTCTTCCTCTTGTTCTCCAGATCAAAACATCCTCAGAACAAGATACATTTACCTGAGAATTTCAGAAGATATTCATCTCATTTTAGAAGATTTTGTAGAAGGATTTTTGTTCCATTGACAGATTTTTCTTAGCGTATTTTCAGCATAAATGTCACTGAACGTATAATATACACTGAAAATGTAATGTAGGATTTACTTCATTCAGAAATGTAGAAAGAAATAGCAAGTAACACACTGAATTAAATGTAAAATTTTGAATTAGAAGGACTGAAATTTTATCTTTTTTTCTGTAATGTGTTTACAACTGTGAAAAGTCATTTTTATAATGTATAATAAAAAAAATTCTGATTCGAGATATATTCTCTGAAAACAAGTCATAATATCTTGTAGTTGATTATATCTTGTTTTTATGAAAGTATTTTTTTCCTGGAACAAATGTCTTGTTTTCCAGTTCAAATATGTAAAATCTTAAATTAAGATACATTTACTTGAGAAGCAAAATGTCCTAAGATATTTATAAGGATTTTTTTATCAAAATTATGTGAGTTTTTGTTTAAAACAATAACTAATATCTGTCAGTGGCGTAAGAAAAAATAACTTTGTTTTATAACTTTGAAATAAGTAGATTTTTCTGCCCCATTGGCAGACTTTCTCCTAACTAAATGACTTTTGATAGATTTTTCAGAAAACAAGACTTAATATCTGCAGTAATTTTGCTTCCAAAGTAAATGTATCTTGATTTAAGAATATTTTAAGAAAGATAGTTGGAAAACAAGACAAAAATATTAAGTAAGAAATTTGCGTTGTATGTAATAATAAAACACAATCTACTTTTATTCAAGATATATCAAATTCTTCTTATGTTGCTTCTCAGGTAAATATATCTAGTTTTTATTATATTTATGTTTCTTTTTCCTTGAAAACAAGACAAAATAGGGATTAATTGCAGTTTATATTTGTAATATTCTTCCATTTCTGTTTAACTGTTATCATTTCTTCATTTTTCTTCTCTCTCTTTCTCGGGTGTGGTAATTGTGATTTTTATTGGAGAATTTCACACAAACACTAGTCAATGAGCAGTGAATTCACACACACGCTCTCAGCATGCTTTCCATCTGGAGTGTTGGACCATTTCATAGACAAACACAAGAAAGCAGGAGAGGTATTGAGGGTGTGTGAAGCATGTGAGATAGATCAGACAGAGACGTTGGAGATGTTTCATGGTCGTCTGAATTTCACAGCAGCAGATGGACCGATGACAATGAGACCAACCTGTGTGACAATAACAGGAACGCTGCTATCTCCACACGCGTTTTTTTGTTATTTCACCAGTGTAAACTAGAGTTTCACCAGAACTCATCAGATAAACTCAACTTTACCAAAATGGCAAACACCAATGAAAACTTTCAAAATTGCAAAAAAAAAAAAAATGCTGAAAACTGAGAGATTTAGCAGCTCTGCTTAAAACTCTTGACAGTAAACCATTTAAACCAGCTAGGAGCAGCAAATGAGGCTGGTTCAGACTGTTTCTTTCAGTAAAGACACTGTGAAAAATCATTGTTTTTGAAGTTGTACATAAAGATTATTGGAGTATGTTTTACAAGAAAACTGTTTTTACATTTTGTGAATGTTTTTACTCACAAAAAGATTTATAATCTTTAATTCTTATCATTTGTATTGGATGAATTTTTTTTAACTGTAAAGCATTCTGAGATGAAAAATGTATGTATGTAGTTCCACCTTAGTATCGCAGTATCTCATATTAATTATGCTGTTGAATTTTCAGCACAGTCTATAAATGCTGTCTAGGTAAAGCGAGCATGTGTTGAAGCGCTGTTGTTTCTTGTTTGTTGAGTAAGTGCTCATCTTCGGCCCCTTTGGTGGCGAGTATTGCCGCAGGAATCTCTGCTGCATTAGCTTTCATTTCCCTGCGGTCGAAGCTCGGAGATTGCGCTCCTATCCACCTGTCATCATCTTGTTACCGCGGCGACGGGCTCCCTGGTGATGGTTGCCGGGCTGCTTGTGGAGATTTGCTGTGCTGTCGAGATGCGTTTCTTCAGTCACCACGGGAACGGAGCTGGAGGTGGCAGCATGTGTGTGTGTGTGTGTGTGTGTGTGTGAATCACATACAGTGCGTCTTGGAATGTCACTGGAATGTGTTTTAGATCAGTGATTTTTAACTGGTTTTGCTTCTGGACTCAGATTTTATATGGGACATCTAATAGGGACCGACAGTCCCTACAATGAATTTGTAAATGAAATGCAAACGTAAGACGCTTTTCTGAGCCTGCAATAATGTACAGTATTTGAAAAATAATGTGTTTTTTGAACATTAAAGCATGTCAACATATTCTGTTACACCAAATACACAAAATAATGATCTTTAAAAAAGCATCATATGACCCCTTTAACAATTCTTAAATCAAGATACAGTCACTTCAGATGGAAATAATATATTAAGTACTGTTTTAAAAAAAAAATGTATTGAAATTAAGTGAGTTTATGCTTAAAACAATCAAAATGATCAGTCAGTGTCTAAGAAAAATAATAATTCTCACTTTAGTTTAGTTTTCTTACCACACTATACTGTACATATACATATATTTCTTGTTTTATCCATAAAGTCACTTACTTTTAATAATTTTTTATAAAACTAGACCTAATATCAGTTATTTTGATATCATTTGTAGTTTTTATTAATATTTTTTAATACATTTTTTATTATCATTTTAATTGTAAACTTTTTAGCAATTTTGTTGTCTTTGTCAATTTTTCTAGATTTATATATATATATATATACTATATTTTATTTTGTATTTTATTTCAGTTAATGATTATTTTATTTCAAGTTACGAAAGATGTTTTTTTTTTAAGGTTTTCATTTTATTTTCTATAATAACCCTGCCAAATATCTAATTAAACTTAGTAAGTAGATGTATCTCGATTTAAGGATGTTTAGATATTTATACTTCAAAATAAGACAAAAATACTGAGGAAGAACATCATTTTAAATCATTATCTTATGTTTTAGTTTCCTAACAGGTAAACTCTTTTTGCCTTTTTTTTTAGCTTTTTTTTCTCGTTGAACTTTGTGTCCATATTTGTCCCTGCAGTGAATCTTGATTTTGATCTGCTCTGCTCTATAAAATCCCTAAACTGTTCCATGCGCTCTTGTCTGGAGTAGAAACTCATAACCCCATTTATTTGCTCTCAAAATTACGGCGTGCGTTTTTACGGGGATATAAAAGCTGATGATGCTCGGCGTCTCTCCACCTGAGATGGGTTTTTAAAGCCTCTGTCTCCGTTTTAAAGCTGGCTGGCGAGTGTTTGGAGACGTTTGACCTCACTGACGCTCTCGTGTTGGATTCTGCCGTATTCTTCATTCTCAGCAGCATCACGGCGCTCGCAGTCACGTCACCCCAAAGCCGAGGGTCGTCAAAACTTACTCACGTGTAAAAACACAACCGAGCCGCCGGCGGCTGCAGATCATTGTTTATTTTTGACCTTTTGGGGTTTTGTGTGATTATGTAACAAAAAATGTGCAGAGATTCACTCTGGAGAGATGAGAGAGACTCACACACACACACGTGAACACACACATACACGTGAACACGCACACACGCATGCACACATGTGAACACACACACACACCCGAACACACACACACCCACACCCACACACACCCACACACACACACACGTGAACACACACATACACGTGAACACGCACACACGCATGCACACATGTGAACACACACACACACCCGAACACACACACACCCACACCCACACACACCCACACACACACACACGTGAACACACACATACACGTGAACACGCACACACGCATGCACACATGTGAACACACACACACACCCGAACACACACACACCCACACCCACACACACCCACACACACACACACGTGAACACACACATACACGTGAACACGCACACACGCATGCACACATGTGAACACACACACACACACACATGTGGACACACACATGTGAACACACACACGTGAACACACACACACACACACACACACACACGCACACACACACACACACACGCGCACACACACACACACACACACACACACCCGCACACACACACACGCACACACACACACACACACGCGCACACACACACACACACACACACACACCCGCACACACACACACGCACACACACACACACACACGCGCACACACACACACACACACACACGTACATATACACACCCACACATGTGAACACACACACACACACCGCCTCGCTTTGCTCTCAGATTGAACACCGTTAGGCCGCACGTAATGCCTCAATGCCGCACAGAACTCCAGTTCTGATTTTAGTCTTTAAATATGATTGTGATTCAGCTGTTCAAATAATGTTGCCAACAAACGACTCAAAATCAACGAGAGGGTCAAGAGAGGCTGATTTACATCACAGTAAAGTTTAGAGACGGAGAGTGTGTTATTTCATATGCTATTATAATTTGTGTTAATATTCTGAAATAAATTTCTTTCTATTTTCACTTTAATTTTAGTTGACTTTTTAGTCATTTTTTTATGTCTGTATAGTTAAAAAAACTTATCATCAGTTTTTGGTAATGTTGTTAATATTTTGTTTATGTTTGTTTAATATTTTTATTTTATAGTCTTTGTTAATATTTTGAATTAGGTCTTTTATTTACTTTCTGTTTTCACTTTTAGTTAAAGGTTTAGGAATTTTGCTATTTTTATTCTTTTTTTTCAAACATATCCATTATTTTTAGTTATTTTACTAAGTATTACTTACTATGTATTTTAATATTATATCTTTTTTGTTACATTATTATTATTATTATATATTTTAATTACCTTTTTTAGTACCTCAAGTTAAAATAACCATAACTGAGAAATGTTGCACTGGCAACTATCTGAAATAAAATAAGTTTAATTTTTTTATTTTTATTTCAAGTAACATTTTTTTTATAGATTTAGTTAACTCTAATAAGCCTGGTGAAAACACTGAAAGTGGAAATAGACGTGAAAGAGGTCAGATGCACCTGGAAAAGCATCAGTACGTGATCCTGAAGATGCGAAGCAGGTCGCAGCAGAAATGAGACGTGTTTGCATTTGATGCAATGTTTGTGTCATGCAAGTGATGCTGTTATTTGTTCTTATGATTGGATTGCAAATATTAAAGTCTATAAAATACATTTCTAGTAAATCTATATTTTAATATTTGAATGAGTTTCATTTTAATTTGTTGAACTTTTAGTATATGTGCTTTTGTCACTTGTACATTTTTATTTTTTACAAATTGCTAGTAAATATAACATAATATAATTACAAAAAATGCAAGAATTAAACATGAAATTTTGACATGAAAAACATACAATAATC
>JADLZM010012683.1:439819-444819 GCA_018148995.1 Sinocyclocheilus maitianheensis | reverse complement strand
AATGTTAGTTCTGTACTACAGCCTCAGATGTAATGTTAGTTCTGTACTACAGCCTCAGATGTAATGTTAGTTCTGTACTACAGCCTCAGATGTAATGTTAGTTCTGTACTTCAGCCTCAGATGTAATGTTAGTTCTGTACTTCAGCCTCAGATGTAATGTTAGTTCTGTACTTCAGCCTCAGATGTAATGTTAGTTCTGTACTTCAGCCTCAGATGTAATGTTAGTTCTGTACTTCAGCCTCAGATGTAATGTTAGTTCTGTACTTCAGCCTCAGATGTAATGTTAGTTCTGTACTTCAGCCTCAGATGTAATGTTAGTTCTGTACTTCAGCCTCAGATGTAATGTTAGTTCTGTACTTCAGCCTCAGATGTAATGTTAGTTCTGTACTTCAGCCTCAGATGTAATGTTAGTTCTGTACTTCAGCCTCAGATGTAATGTTAGTTCTGTACTTCAGCCTCAGATGTAATGTTAGTTCTGTACTTCAGCCTCAGATGTAATGTTAGTTCTGTACTTCAGCCTCAGATGTAATGTTAGTTCTGTACTTCAGCCTCAGATGTAATGTTAGTTCTGTACTTCAGCCTCAGATGTAATGTTAGTTCTGTACTTCAGCCTCAGATGTAATGTTAGTTCTGTACTTCAGCCTCAGATGTAATGTTAGTTCTGTACTTCAGCCTCAGATGTAATGTTAGTTCTGTACTTCAGCCTCAGATGTAATGTTAGTTCTGTACTTCAGCCTCAGATGTAATGTTAGTTCTGTACTTCAGCCTCAGATGTAATGTTAGTTCTGTACTTCAGCCTCAGATGTAATGTTAGTTCTGTACTTCAGCCTCAGATGTAATGTTAGTTCTGTACTTCAGCCTCAGATGTAATGTTAGTTCTGTACTTCAGCCTCAGATGTAATGTTAGTTCTGTACTTCAGCCTCAGATGTAATGTTAGTTCTGTACTTCAGCCTCAGATGTAATGTTAGTTCTGTACTTCAGCCTCAGATGTAATGTTAGTTCTGTACTTCAGCCTCAGATGTAATGTTAGTTCTGTACTTCAGCCTCAGATGTAATGTTAGTTCTGTACTTCAGCCTCAGATGTAATGTTAGTTCTGTACTTCAGCCTCAGATGTAATGTTAGTTCTGTACTTCAGCCTCAGATGTAATGTTAGTTCTGTACTTCAGCCTCAGATGTAATGTTAGTTCTGTACTTCAGCCTCAGATGTAATGTTAGTTCTGTACTTCAGCCTCAGATGTAATGTTAGTTCTGTACTTCAGCCTCAGATGTAATGTTAGTTCTGTACTTCAGCCTCAGATGTAATGTTAGTTCTGTACTTCAGCCTCAGATGTAATGTTAGTTCTGTACTTCAGCCTCAGATGTAATGTTAGTTCTGTACTTCAGCCTCAGATGTAATGTTAGTTCTGTACTTCAGCCTCAGATGTAATGTTAGTTCTGTACTTCAGCCTCAGATGTAATGTTAGTTCTGTACTTCAGCCTCAGATGTAATGTTAGTTCTGTACTTCAGCCTCAGATGTAATGTTAGTTCTGTACTTCAGCCTCAGATGTAATGTTAGTTCTGTACTTCAGCCTCAGATGTAATGTTAGTTCTGTACTACAGCCTCAGCTGTAATGTTAGTTCTGTACTTCAGCCTCAGATGTAATGTTAGTTCTGTACTACAGCCTCAGCTGTAATGTTAGTTCTGTACTTCAGCGTCAGGTAAAATAGCATTATAATCTCCTTTGCGGTAGAGAAAGCTGCTTGCATGTAGGCTAGTCTACACGGGGAAACGAGTAACAGCGAAGATGTTGAATTAAAAGTAAACACAATCAGCTTTTCCGCATATTGATACTGGCCCTGATAATCAAAACTTCTGCTTAGCGCTTGCTCCATTTCTTTAGATCAGTTTTTGTGAATGAATGACTTGATCCACCTGTTGCTTTGGTCTTCATGAACAGCCGCTTGCGCCACCTGCTGGTGAGCGACTGACAGCAGCTGCAGATCAAGCATCGGTGCTCTACTGCTATTCCTGCAGCTCCTGGATGTGCAATGCCGAATTTCTGCAGAATTTGAACCACTGTATTTGTGGAAGCGAATTTGTAAAGTGAAATAAAATGAACCGAAATTTGCCGGTCGAATATTATAAATCGTATTTTTAAACAGATTGAATATTTGGGAAGTGAATTCTGGAAGGTGAATATGAATTATTGAATTTTTAATTATGAAAATGTGTGTGAAATATTTTGAATTGAAATATTCACAGCTTAAATAAACAACTATGTTAAATTTCAGGACCTAAAAATGCAAACCCTGGAAATACAAGGCATTAAAATGCAAGCACTGTTAATTCAATGCATTATTTAGTGCAATTCAACATGCTTTTTTGTTTCAAAAACATTTGTCATTAATTTACTTCCATATGCTTCTGTCTGTGTGTCGTACGGAGCAGGATTTCCTATTGCTCGTGTGCGGATGCTCTCGTATTGTTTCGGCTCGTTTGCTCACTGACATCAACAGGAAACACGAATCCTGCGCCGAACTCACGCTGAGAGGAGCTGTGTGTGTGTGTGTGTGTGTGTGTGTTTGTGTTTGAGTGTTTGTGTGTGTGTTTGTGTGTGAGAGTGAGTGTGTGTGTGTGTGTGAGTGTTTGTGTATGTGTGTGTGTGTGCGTGTGAGAGAGTGAGTGTGTGTGTGTGTGTGTGAGTGTGTGTGTGTGTGTGTGTGTGTGTGTGTGTTTGTGTCTGTTTGTGCTTGTGTGTGTGTGTGTGTCTGTGTGTGTGTGCGTGTGTCTGTGTGTGAGTGAGTGAGTGAGTGAGAGTGTGTGTGTGTGTGTGTGTGTTTGTGTTGTGTGTGTGTTTGTGTTTGTGTGTGTGTGTGTGTGTGTGAGTGTGAGTGTGTGTGTGAGAGAGAGAGTGTGTGTGGATAGTAAGGCATGTAGTAAGTAATTCAGTTTTTCTTGTCATCTCTCTATTTCTGTCTCTGGTTCTCTGTGTGTCTTCTGTCATGCTGATTTCACACACTTCTGCCATGCGTTTGCGTCCCAATTTGTGATATAAATCCTAAAATATACATTAAATGTGTGTATAGTTTGTTGAATTAATCTCAATCCGATTTAATTAAATATATATTTCTGTCATGACAACTCTCGGAGGGATTGGCATGGTAATGTACATGACAATGTTAATGTATTTGGTCTTGGCGGAATAGATCTGCTGCTGCTGCGGCGGCAGAGCAAGTACCGAGACTTGCTACTGCCAATACAGCCACAACATGCTGCTGTGAGCATGTAAGAAATACTGCTGCTGCACATATAACATGCATGAAACAACCCCTATATAGTGTACATGAATCACATCATAGCAGATCTATACAGGTGGAGCTGGGGAAGGTGAAGCGTTTCTGAAGCAAGCTGCTCTGCTACGGCAAGCCCTAGTCATATATTTGAATGTTGAGCAGCGAGCTCATTGGCTACCGATACAGGAGAGAACCAATCAGCTGCCATGTGATAATGATGTCATTAGGTCAGACTGAGTTAGACCTATCGGACTGCGCCATCTAGAGTTTCATGCCAGAACTCTGTGTATATATATATATACATCTTTGTTGTAAATTTTAACTGAAACCTAAAATATAGTTTTATTAATTCATCTGCAATTAAAAAAATATGATAGAATTTGCAATAAATATTTCAATATGCATTAAATGTGCATATAGTTTGTTGTTGTATCAAAAATAAATACATTTACATAATCATAAATACATAGTCGCATAACCCTGATCCCAAAATAATTGTAGAAATCGTATATATAATTGTATGTATATATATATATATATATATTTTTTTTTTTTTTTTTTTTGATCAGACAATAATCATACAGTTCAAACGTGTGTTATCTCATAGAGCAGATGATCTAGAAACACCTGCATTAAATCACAGACGTGTCCATCTGTCACATGTGACACTTGAGTTTTATGGTTGCTAGGGTGATTGGTGTTAGTTGCTAGGTTGTTCTGGATGGTTGTTGTCATAAGAGCCCATCCTCATATCTGTCTGATATTCTGCTTTATGCACAACACTGAAGTATTTACTGCTCTCTGATGAGTTTCCCTCTCTCTCTCTGTGTGTGTGTGTTTTCTCTGGCCTGCCTTCTGAAGGTAAGACACATTATTCCTGTTTTTGTCCTTCAGTCACGTTATATTATTGGTTTGTTTCATGCACGTCGTCTGCTTTTGTTCTGCACCTGTGACAGACAGACAGACAGAACGAGAGACAGATAGAGCTGGGGTTTAATAATGGAGGAACAGAAAGAGGACAATCTGATCGTTGATCATCACAACAATGTAATATTAAAAGCAGAAGAGCAGAAAGAGAAAGATGAGAGAAGCATGGAGTGATGAACCCATCAGTGAGAATACAGAAACACTTCTGTCTGTCTGTCTGTAACAGCGTATCATAGATATAATATTAATGTTTAGAAAAAAATTTTTTTGGTTTGATATTTTCCATTTTTGTTTTAATGGTACATTTTTATTATTTCAATAATATTAATATTTTAATCATTTTAAAAATAATTTCATTTCAGTTTTAGCTTTTATTTTAGTACTTAACGTTAAACTAAAAGAAAATGAGAAATGTTGCTTTGGAGACGTACTGAAATAAGTTTGTTTGTGTGTTTTTTAAATATTTCAGCTAATGTTTATTTTATTTCAAGTTATGCGTTTGTTTTTTTAATGGTTTTAGTTAATGATAACCCTGGTGTGTAATGATTTAGGCCTTTGTTATTTTAGTATTGTTTATATACTATTATAGTTTTTTATTAATATTTTGAATTATCTTGTATTTTTATATTTTAGTTTCTATTGTAATTGTAGTTTGAGTAATTTTTTTATAGTAATATTTAGCTTTAATTTCTTTCAAAACTCTTTCAAAACTTTCCTTACTAAATTTCATACTGTCCAAAACTAAAATTAAATCTTTATTAATTGATTAAATGAATGAAACATGTGCTGTTTGTTTT
>JADLZM010012683.1:416496-427067 GCA_018148995.1 Sinocyclocheilus maitianheensis | reverse complement strand
TCCATCCATCCATCCGTCATCCATCCATCCATCCATCCATCCTCCATCCATCCTCAATCCATCCCTCCGTCCTCCATCCGTCCATCCGTCCTCCATCCGTCCTCCATCCATCCATCCATCTATCCATCCTCCATCCATCCTCCATCCGTCCATCCATCTATCTGTCCTCCATCCATCCATCCATCAGTCCTCCATCCATTCCTCCATCATCCATCCATTCCTCCATCCATCCATCCATCCATCCATCCTCCATCCATCCTCAGTCCATCCATCCATCCATCCATCCATCATCCATCATCCATCATCCATCATCTATCCTCCATCCATCCATCCATCCATCATCCATCCTTCATCCATCCATCCATCCATCCTCCATCCATTCCTCCACCCATCCATCATCCATCCATCATCCATCATCCATCATCCATCCTCAGTCCATCCATCCATCCATCCATCATCCCTCATCCATCATCCATCATCCATCCTCAGTCCATCCATCCATCCATCCATCATCCCTCATCCATCATCCATCATCCATCCTCAGTCCATCCATCCATCCATCCATCATCCATTCTTCATCCAACCATCCATCAATCCTCCGTCCATTCCTCCACCCATCCATCCATCCATCCCTCCATCATCCATCATCCATCCTCCCTCCATCCATCCATCCTCCATCATCCATCATCTATCCTCCATCCCTCCATCCATCCCTCTATCCATCCATCCATCCATCCTCTTCTCATGAATCTGCTTTCAAAACTGAAGTTTTTTAAACTACAAGCCAGTTTTATTTAGTATCATTGATATACTATTATAGTTTTTGTCAGTGGTGGACGAAGTACACAAATCAAGTAGTTGAGTAAAAATACAGATACGTATAATAAATTATTACTCCAGTAAAAGTAAAAGTACTCCTTTTTCAATTTTACTCAAGTGAAAGTACAAAAGTACTCGATTTTTTATGTACTTAAGTAAAAAAGTACTGATAGATAGATTTATTTTGCAATTTTATATAGGCTACTTAATTTATTTTTATATTAGCACATTTTTTTTATAATCCTACTGCTCAGAATACCTGGGATTTTCCCAAAATAACAACTATATGGAGTCAAGATATATTTGTGTTGTTGATATGGACTACGTTGATGAGAGTGATGTAGTAATGTTCACTGTGAAGCTTACACGGCGATGTACCTGAGAGAAAACAGATCTGACCATCTGATTTTCACCAGCAAGAAACAAGTGTTTTAAAGCTTGTTGTTTTGCAGAACATCACAGTTATATATGACATGAGAATAAGGCCTGAAGTTAGGAAGAACATTTTAAGGAAAATATAATTATATTTTCCTAATGATTTTTTTCTTCTCAAACCTCGTCTGTAGTGTAAAAACACCCCTGGCCAAATGCCCCCAGAGGGCATCACTTCCCACTGTGATAATTACTGTAGTTACCATGTTCTGAACATCACATCCTTTCTTTTCCCTCAGATGTAATCTATCTAGGTGGTTGAATAAAAATATTTGGACTTTATATCTAAAAATCACCTCAACTTAGCATGGCCAAATGCCCCCAGAGGGCATCACTTCCCACTTTGATAATTACTGTAGTTACCATGTTCTGAACATCATACCCTTTCTTTTCCTCAGATGTAATCTATCTAGGTGGTTGAATAAAAATATATGGACTTTATATCTAAAAAATTACCTCAACTTAGCACCAGCAAGCTTGTTAGTTAGACAGTTAGCATCAGCTAACAATATTGACTTATTTTCAGTATGGTTATGAATAAACATTCATATCTTTCTACTTGGCTAGTTAATCCAAACAGTATAAAAATGTATACTGCACGTTACGTTAACGTTACGGCAGCGGGGAATATGAACGTGCATGAGTTATTTTATTTAATCTGTGTTATTTTAATGTTTTTTTTTTTTAAACTATTATTTATAAAAAAAATTGTTTTTCCTAAAACAGAGACAGTGATGTTGATGTGTCTGCATTCAATCATTTCAGTGGGCTTAAATAGATCACCCTTTACAGCAGATTTAGTTCACAAACAACTGACAGCTTTGACCTAAATATGATTTTCAGTTACAATAATTAATACTAAAATTCGACATTAGTAACTTACTTTTAGCAGCATCAGTTGCGCGCGCGGTTCTTACTTGTGAATTCAGTTCACTGGAGACTTGCACTAAACGGTTCATTTGAATCAGTGAGTTGTCGACTCGAGAACAGCTGCAATCGGTTCATTCTGATTCGTGAATTAATCGTTTGGTGCGATTTACGAACCGATTTAAAAGGTTAAAGAATCAGTTCGTTCTTGAATCAGACGCCGCTTCTGTGTCTCGGAGCATGTGATATATTATAAGGAGTAACTATATGTTTTATGAAATGTAGTGAAGTAAAAAGTACGATCTTATGCTTTGGAATGTAGTGAAGTAAAAGTAAAAGTTACTCAAATTAAAATGACTCCAGTAAAGTACAGATACTTGAAAAATGTACTTAAGTACAGTAACGAAGTAAAGCTACTCCGTTACTGTCCACCACTGGTTTTTGTTCATATTTTAAACTAGATTTTAGTTTTGTTTCCTATTTTCAATTAAAATTTAATTAAACGTTTAGTAATTTAGTAGTTTTTTTGATTATTATTATTATTATTATTATTTTAATAAATATGACTATGACTACATCGTTTTTATTTATTCATTGTAGTTTATTTACTTTTAGTTATGTTTTTATTTATTTATTTAGAAATACATTTTAAATAATTTATTATATATTTATTTATAAAAAAACATTATTTATTTTAGTTCTTCTAGTACTTCAAGTTAAAGTAAAAAAAACAGACTTTTTAAAAATTATTTCAGGTAACATTTATTTTATTTTATTTCATGTAATATAAATGTTTTATGGTTTTAGTTTATGATAATAAACCTTCTACAAGCTCCTCATAATTTAAACTAGCTACTAATACAACTCATTAATCTAGTCTGCTTAGCAATATCTGTTTAAATAAATAACCTAATCTATCTTTGCATATCTGGTTTTATAATTTTCAGTATCAAGATCATCCGAGTGTTTTTCATCATATTTTTTTTTCAAAAGGATTTTAGTTTGTTTCATTTCATCTGTAATAGTTAACAATAACAACACTGGTTGATCAAAAATAAACTTAAACTAAATTGAAACAAACCAGACATGTCAAACTAAATATTGAAAATAATCAAAGTTGTTTGATGTCATTTAAAAAGCGCTGTTTTTCACTAATGTTAGTGTGTGCTGTGTATGTTTGTGCTTGACAACAAACTCAGTTTGAATCATTTGTGAGTCGAGTAGATTCAAATTAATCTGTGAGTCATTTAGTTTAAAATAAAATAAAGCAACTGATTTGCTGAAATGAATCTGATGTGACCTGAGGCCACTTTTTGGAAACAATTAACATTACAGGAAGAGTAATGCCTGGATGACTGTCAAGTCTGTAGCATCGTTAACTTTAGTTAATTAGTTCGCAACATTGAACCCACTGATGCATTCAATGCTTATTTGCTAAAAGCGTTTCTCTCTCTGTGTCTCGCTCCCGTCGCTGGTTAATGGCTCTTCCCGTTATTGATTTCCCGGGTTAAGTGGATGCGCTAATGAGCCGTGCTTATGGGGTCAGCGTGCTGGGGGTCAAAGGTCAAACCCCCCTAACAGCTTCAAAGAGAGATGAGTGATCATCCATGTGCCAGAAGCTTCAAAGACAGAAAACGGGAGACGACAACATTAACGACAACATTCATTTCCTTAATGGTGTGACATTTCCGGAAGCTCGGGGTTAAACTCATCATAGTTATGTTTCCAGAGGATTCATTAACCTTTGACCCTTCGGATGGTGTGCTGACAATATAAATGATTTATTTATTTTTTTGTTTGTTTATATTTATCTGTGACTGTGTTTTTATTTTCCCAGGATGCATTGCTGCAGTTGGCCTCCATTGTTGACGTCAACAGCCTTCAGACGACCATCAAAGATGTGCTCAGAGTCGTCCTGCCAGACATGGTATGAAACGCACGCACACACACACACACACACACACACATACACATACACACACACACGCACGCACACACACACACACACACTCTCATGCACACACACACACACACACACACTCTCACTCACACACACACACACACTCTCACGTATGCCTGAATCACACACACACACCTTCTCGAGCCCGTTCTCTTTGAGACTGATCACGTCCAGGTCGAAGTCCGTCCTCAAGCCGTTGGTTTTGTTGAAGAGGATTCGACCCGTCAGTCCGTCCCATGATGCCTGTGGACACAAACACGCCACACATTCACACACGTCACGCTTAAATGCGCTGCACGTTTATTCTCCACAGTGTTACTGACGATCAGAGCAGAAATAACTCATTCCAAATGATTTCATTAAAATATGAACTGCAAATACATGTATAATATTTATTTTATATATGAAAAATAAATAATAAAAAGAAATGTGTAAAAAATTAAATACATATATATATATCTTTAATACACACACACACACACACACACACACACACACACACACACACACACACACACATCAAAGGTTTGGGTGAGTTTTTAATGTTTTTGAAAGAAATCTATTCTGTTCACTAGGGCTGTATTTATTTGCTCAAAAATACAGTAAAATAGTATAATATTATTATAATGTAAAACAGCTGTTTTCTATGTGAATCTCTGTTAAACTGTAATGTATTTCTGTGATGCGCAGCTGTATTTTCAGCATCATTCCTCCAGTCTTCAGTGTCACATGATCTTCAGAAATCAGTATAATATGCTGATCTGCTGCTCGAGAAACATTTCTGATTATTATCAATGTTGAACACAGTCGTGCTGCACAATATTTTTGTGGAAACTGTGATACATTGTATTTTTCAGGATTCACAGATGAACAGAAAGTTCAAAAGAACAGCATTTATTTGAAATAGAAATCTTTTGTAACATTATAAATGTCTCTACGGTCACTTTTGATCAATTTAATGCGTCCTCGAGGAATAAAAATAAATAAATCTCACTAAACCCAAAGTGTTTAATGCTAGTGTATCTTATGGAAGCTTATTTCAACCATTTGAAAAAATTAAAAAATATAATAAAGGCAATTGTAAGTTTTTATCTCACAATTCTTGCAATTCTGAGGGGAAAAAAAGTCATAATTGCGAGATAAAAAGTTGCAATTCCCTTTTTTATTTTGTAGCAGAAACAAAAGACAGAACTCAAAGAAGAGATGAAAACTCAGCATTGCAAGAAAAAATTAATATTTATTATTATTATTATTTATTCTGTGGCGGAATACAATTCCATAGTATGTCCAATATTAAAATATGTACATTTCAAAAATTCAAAGCCTGAATGCATGCAACACCTGATGAACCGTCAACATGAAATCCAAATAGACTCGATGTACAGTATGTCTCTGCTATTATTGTGAGTTATTCATCAAGCAAACGATTCATCAGTGCAATATACAGACTCTTCATAGTTTTTACTCAAATATTTATCATGTTAGTATTGTATCGACCGTCAGTGTACGAAACAAACACTGAGTCGGCTTCAAACTTCATTCTGCTGATTGATTTGATATCTAGTTTTTCAGTTTTCAAAAAGCATGTTTTCTATGTTCAACACACCCTTCGCTCTTCTACGAAATCAACATCTCCCTCCAGGTCAATGAAACGCTTTCCAGGCTGGGTTTTCTCTCTACGTTCAATAAGAGTTTGTGCGTGGAATATGAACCGACGGGAAGCACATGATCATTTGATTTCACAGTGGAGAAATCATTCAGCTCCGTCTGATCAGATGTTGGGTGTGCATACGGTGAGACGGCAGGGTCAGATCTCATTCGGATTCACCCAGAGGTTTCGCCGCTCCGGACTTCATCAGCATTCTGAGCGTCTTTTCAGAGAGAGAGAGGAAAATGCATTCTCCTGAAGGGTTTATTGATGTTACATTTGCTGGAGTCTCAGGAGTGTTTTGAGTGCCGAAAACACACACACACACACACTCACTCGCTCTCACACACACACACACACACACTCACACACTCACTCGCTCTCACACACTCTCTCTCTCACACACACACTCTCTCTCTCTCACACTCACACACACACACACACTCACACACTCACTCGCTCTCACACACTCTCTCTCTCACACACACACTCTCTCTCTCTCACACTCACACACACACACACACTCACACACTCACTCGCTCTCACACACTCTCTCTCTCACACACACACTCTCTCTCTCTCACACTCACACACACACACACACTCACACACTCACTCGCTCTCACACACTCTCTCTCTCACACACACACTCTCTCTCTCTCACACTCACACACACACACACACTCACACACTCACTCGCTCTCACACACTCTCTCTCTCACACACACACTCTCTCTCTCTCACACTCACACACACACACACACTCACACACTCACTCGCTCTCACACACTCTCTCTCTCACACACACACTCTCTCTCTCTCACACATACACACACACACACACGCACTGACCCAGTCATATCTGAGTGCTGTTTCTTTTATTGATTATTTTCCAACGAGGACTTTTTTTTCAAGGACGCCTCAAACAGGAGTTGACAGCATCACGCACACTCAGTAATCTTTGAGTTCTATTTCATATTTAATGCTGTATTTATGACATTTTTCATGTGTCATTGAAGCATAATTTAATGTAGTTAATGGCCTGTTATGTCTTTAATATTCATAAATAAATGAAGTTGGATCAGTATTATAGAGCATGAGCGTTCGAGCACGTTAACGGCTTCATCGTGTTTGATCTCAGCGGCTCTTTCTGTTTCATGTTCTGAATTATCCCGATTTATTTCTGCAGATTTGTGATCCTCTGCAGAAATAGCATTCCGGCAAACGTCTGCTCCAAGTTTGTTTATCATACAATACAAGCTCTCTGCCGAACGCTCTGAAAGAAAATAGTTTAAAATATAAAGTAGATTTGCGTTTCAGTTATTCGCTGATTTTCTCCACCGCAGCAAATCTAATTCACACATTCGAATGTGGCACATTAAAGGAATAGTTCAGCCTAGTTGATGAAAATGTGCTGAAAATCTGTTCACTCTCAAGTCATCCGAGATCAGGATGAGTTTGTTTCTTCATCAGATTTGTAGAAATGTAGCACTGCATCAGTGTCTCAGCAATGGATGCTCTGCAGTGAATGGGTGCCGTCAGAATGAGAGTCCAAACAGCTGATAAAAACATCACAATAATCCACAGCACTCCAGTCCATCAGTGAACATCTGGAGAAGACAAAAGTGTTAAAGTTTAGAGCTGTTTAAACGCTGCTTGATCTGTGCAGATTTCTCTCCTGATTCACACCAGAACACTTTTTCACTGGAGGAAGAGTTATTATGGATTATAGACTCTATGTATTTGAGTTATAAACGTCTCGATGCTGGATGGGTTTCAGCTTTTGTCTTCTCCAGATGCTAACTGATGGACTGGAGTGCTGTGGATTATTGTGATGTTTTTATCAGCTGTTTGGACTCTCATTCTGACGGCACCCATTCACTGCAGAGCACCCATTGCTGAGACACTGATGCAGTGCTACATTCCTCCAAATCTGATGAAGAAACAAACTCATCCTGATCTCTGATGACCTGAGGATGAGCACATTTTCATTTTTGGCTGAACTATTCTGTAAACGATATGCAAGAACTTCTTTGTTTACATCACAAGCAGGCTATCTTTAGCAGAAAGCACAATCCCAGAATGCAAGGATAGTTCACCCAAAACTGAAAACGCTGTCTTCATTTTCTCTCCAAAACCTGTGTGAATTTCTTTCTTCTGTTGAACACAAAAGAAGACATTTTAAAGAACAACAGCTGCTGGTAGCCATTGAGTTCCATAGTAGAGAAAAAAACACTATGGAAGTCAATGGCTACCGTCAACCGTCTTGCAAAAAATCTTTCCTTATGTTCACACAGGTTTGAAGCAAACAACACGAGGGTGAGTAAATGATGAACAGTCCCTTTAACTCAACTCAAAGAAAGGAAAAAACGAAGAAGGTGGACTAGATGAAATAAATATCATATAAAATGATGGATAAATAGTAGTTTAATTAAAAATAGACGATTGTATCATTTTATGCGTGATTATGGCTTTGCTTCACATTAAAAAGAGTCAAGTTCGCTTCACACTAAGTTATTTTTGTTCAGCATCGCTTATTAGGTTCCTTTCACATGCTGCCTTACAAGACAGCTGCCTAAGTAGACAGCGAGATGCTCACTAGGGTTTATAACAGAGCTGAGCTGAAGTCAAGGAGTCATGTCGAAAAACTTCCCTTGACATTTCTGACAAATTAACAGGACCAATCCGGTCCCCCCGCAGGATCCGATCGCCACGGTAACGGAGACTAATTAGGGTTGCACCGCTCTGTCAGCACGGCGATTAACGAAGCCTGTGGCGTGACGAAGGTACTTTGCATTGATTAACCTCACGGAGGCCAGGATGACAGGCTGAGAGACTGCGGACGGGTCCCAGCTCTCGACAGGTGCTCATGTTTCTGACCGCACATAATCCAGTGCCTGACACGACTCTAAGGACTCAGCTGTTGTTCTCGCTGGTGTTTTGCAGGAGTGTGTGTTCGTGTACCTGTTGGAGGCGGAGTCTCGGCTGCGATGTGAGGATCCGCCCCATGAGGTGCAGTCAGAGGGCAAGCTCAGGTAAGGGGCGGGGCTTATGCTAATGTCATTATAAAAGCACAAATGCTCAACAGATTTCTTTTAGTGAAGCTCCCAGTAAACAAAACTAAATTAGTATTATTATTGATAATAATAATAATAATGATAGAGATAAGATGATATACTGTAATAATAAAGGATTTCTTTAAAGATTAGAACTAAAACCATAGATAATCTTGTTACTATAAAATTAAAATTAAAACTATAATTATAACAAGACAAAATACTGTATGTCGCAGCATTATTAGTTAACTAAAAAAAATGTTACTATAAATAAAACTTAAAACTTATTTTTAGTTAGTTAGTTGCCAAGGCAACATTTTCTATTTTTGTTTAGTTTAACTTGATGTACTACAATAACTAAAACTATAACTGAAATTAAAATTAATAAAAATTATAGACATTTTTAATTTTTTAAAAATCTCATCAAGTCATTAAATGACTAAAAATGTTACTAAAATTAAAATATAAAAATAAAACCTAATTCAAAATATGAATAAAAGCTGATATTGATGCTATAATAACACTGTTATCTGCACAAAAGACAACATATGTATGTACAAAACACACACCACGTTTGAAAGTGAAAGAAGAGTACAGAGAATATTTCTTATGAGGAATGCAGTGGCTGGATCTGGTTGTTCTGCGAGAGTGTGTGTGTGTGTGTGTGTGTGTGTGTGTTGCCAGTGGTCTGTCTGAGGTGTTAGCCGCTGTTTTATATCAAATGAGCTGTCGATGTGTCTGAACGCCTCGTGTCCCGTCAGTCTCTTCTGATGAACCGACTGATTCCTGTGCTGTGAGAAATGTCAGAATCCAGCGCTTTGCTTTCTCTCCTCTCGCTGAATCACGTGCGACCTCTGCTCTCGTATCTCTCTCTATATCATACGTTTGTGGCTTTCTGCAATAAAAAGGTTCAGGGTTGACGAAAACCGAAGCCGTTTTTCAGTATAAGTGTGTGTGCGAGTGTGTGCTCAACCGAAACTTTCAATGGCGAGTCTAAAAATGAGCACATCGTTATCTCTCATCCTGACCTCACATTTCCATTCTGCGGAAGGCTCTGATGTCAAGCTGTCAATCAAATCCACAGCACCCGCCTCCCTCTGAAGTGAGACTCCTCCCCCTCTCTTGTTAATTGGCTGCTTGCAGTGATTGACAGTTTTATTTCAGGTTGCCCGGGGAAACCAGATCCGGATGGCAGCCGGTTGATCATTACATCATTGATATATATATATGGAACCGTAACTTATTAGAGCCGGCTCAAGTTTTGCAAACATCACTCACCTTTTCTATTGGAAATGTAAAGATGTGGTTATTTTTGCCGGAGCTGCTCGAGTGGAACTCATTAAAGCAGGCTGGGTTTCTGTAGATAAGCAGATGTTCTTGAGCAGCGACCCTCTCAGCTTCTGATCCGTCCGTCTTCAGCAGCACTTCAGCTCTGCAGTCGCTCTCTCGTGTGTCTCTCACATGTAAAGTGTTTCTGAGGCATGAGGAAGGTCCAGATCTGCACAGTTTTGTTTGTGCGTCTCACATCAGCAGATGCATCAGGAAACATTGGCATTTGTGTCTCAGGACTTATATTTCTTTTCATAAAGAATTTATTGTAAAATGTATTTTTTTCACGTATTAAAAACCCATTAACGCAATTTAATATGAATTACTAATTTATATTTTCAATATTTAATCTATATTATATTTAATTTATCTTTATGTATTTATCGTATCTAGTGTATAATATATAATTTAATTATAATAGTTATATTTATAAGTTATTAATTAATTTATGACATTTTAA
>JADLZM010012683.1:391101-405203 GCA_018148995.1 Sinocyclocheilus maitianheensis | reverse complement strand
TGTTGCATCTTTCCCAAAAAGACTCATGGCTGTATTAGATCAAAAGGGTGCTTCTACTAAATACTGAGCAAAGGGTCTGAATACTTAGGACCATGTGATATTTCAGTTTTTCTTTTTTAATAAATCTGCAAAAATGTCAACAATTCTGTGTTTTTCTGTCAATATGGGGTGCTGTGTGTACATTAATGAGGGAAAAAAATTGAACTTAAATGATTTTAGCAAATGGCTGCAATATAACAAAGAGTGAAAAATTTAAGGGGGTCTGAATACTTTCCGTACCCACTGTATATATATATACACAAGTGTTTTTATTTTTTAGTAATTGCTCTCATTTTTATTACTATTTTGTAATAAAATTCTGTATTTTAGTTTAAGTACAGTTTTAGTTTTCATAAATTTCTAGTTACTCATTAGTATTTCACCAAGGCATCATTTCTCATTTTATTTAGTTTTATTTTATTTTACAAGTTTTGGGTTTTTCAATTAACAAAAATATTTGTGATAATTTTAGGTTTTGTTAAGTTTCGTGTGGTTTAAGTTTTTCATCTAATATTTATATTTTATTTTATTATTTTTTATTTTATTTTTTATATTACGTTTTTTATAGTTAAAATTTTAGTAAACAATAATAACCCCGGTAGGACGTCACAACAGAAGCCAACTTTTTTCATCTAATATTTATATTTTATTTTATTTCTATTTCAATTAATCAAAATTATTTTGAATATTTTTAGTTCATTTTCATTTGGTTTAAGTTTTTCATCTAATATTTATATTGTATTTGATTTTTGATTTTTTTTATAGTTAGATAACTGTTTTATAGTAAACTGTGTTTTGAACAAAGAAACACGTTTGTGTGTTTGTTTAGTCTTTTAGGAGTCCCGTCCTCCTGTCTCTGTGTTGAAGGGTCTGCTCTGTGGCTCCGTCCCTTTTGATGTGAAATCGGAGAGCTTTGATTGTAAGATTAGATGTTACACACCTTTATGAGACTTCAAACGGACGGAGGAAAGCCGACAGCAGCAGCATCTCTATCTCTCTGAGTGAAAAAGCTCTTTAGAAGCATTCGGCTGCATCTGGTCAGACTTCTGGACCTTCGGCTTCTCGACACAAACTTCAGGTTGCAGCCAGAGATGAGAGACACACACACACACACACACACTCTCGCTCTCTCTCACACACACACACACACTCTCGCTCTCTCTCACACACACACACACACTCTCGCTCTCTCTCACACACACACACACACTCTCGCTCTCTCTCACACACACACACACACTCTCGCTCTCTCTCACACACACACACACACTCTCGCTCTCTCTCACACACACACACACACTCTCGCTCTCTCTCACACACACACACACACTCTCGCTCTCTCTCACACACACACACACACTCTCGCTCTCTCTCACACACACACACACACTCTCGCTCTCTCTCACACACACACACACACTCTCGCTCTCTCTCACACACACACACACACTCTCGCTCTCTCTCACACACACACACACACTCTCGCTCTCTCTCACACACACACACACACTCTCGCTCTCTCTCACACACACACACACACTCTCGCTCTCTCTCACACACACACACACACTCTCGCTCTCTCTCACACACACACACACACTCTCGCTCTCTCTCACACACACACACACACTCTCGCTCTCTCTCACACACACACACACACTCTCGCTCTCTCTCACACACACACACACACTCTCGCTCTCTCTCACACACACACACACACTCTCGCTCTCTCTCACACACACACACACACTCTCGCTCTCTCTCACACACACACACACACTCTCGCTCTCTCTCACACACACACACACACTCTCGCTCTCTCTCACACACACACACACACTCTCGCTCTCTCTCACACACACACACACACTCTCGCTCTCTCTCACACACACACACACACTCTCGCTCTCTCTCACACACACACACACACTCTCGCTCTCTCTCACACACACACACACACTCTCGCTCTCTCTCACACACACACACACACTCTCGCTCTCTCTCACACACACACACACACTCTCGCTCTCTCTCACACACACACACACACTCTCGCTCTCTCTCACACACACACACACACACGCACACACACACCCTCTCTCTCTCTCTCCCACACACACACACACACACATTTTGAACTGATTTAACACATTAAATAAATAAAAACACATTAAAATAAAATAAAATATAAACTGAATAAATATGTGTAATATATGTATAGTTTAATTAGATTTCTTATGATAAATTGCTTGTAGTGTTACTTGTAAGTTGTTTTGGATGAAAGTGCATGCCAAATAAATAAACATAAATTTATAAGTTTTATCCACTTTACAATAAGGCTGCATAGGTAACTACATTAGTTAACTAACAATGAAACATATTCATTTTAGTTGATGATAATTTTACTAGTTGTTAAAAACATTTACTAATACATTATTAAAATCTAAAGTTGTATCTGTGAATAATATTTAACGTAGATGAGCAATGAATAGTTTCTTTGTTAAAGTGCTGTATTGCATTTCAATCCAGTTTTGTGTGTAAATGTCTTAATGTTTGCTCAAATAATGAGGCAAGAAAGAGATTGTGTCTGGTTCATTCGTTGCACTGGAAATGGAAGGTCAAGTTGAGAACATTGCATTGTGGGATACGGTGTACTGTGTGTAGAACACACAGAAATGCTGTACATACTGCAGAAATAACAGGAGTAACTGATCCAGGCTGGCTGTGTGTTATTTTAGTATTAATTTAACATGGTAACTTATGCTTGGCTGTTGTGGGATTAAATGTTCGTTCATTAAGATGAATAAAGTCAGATTGTGAAGTGATTTCTCAGAGCTTGCTCATGTCTGTGTTTCAGAGACGCGGTGAAGCAGCAGAAGAGACTGCAATGCTCCGGCCTGCCGTCTGCAGAACTCCACCAGAACCAAACCGGCTCGCTGACCGCACCGCTGCCGGCCCACAAACGAGGTGAGTGTGTGTGTGTGTGTGTGTGTGTGTGTTTAATAAATTAATGAACTACATATATCAGACATTCCAGACAGCGTTCTCTATTCAGATCTCATGAGTGCTGTTCACCGACATCATCTGCTGCTCAACCATAACTAACTAAATAAGTAGGTCATCAATTAAAAGGACAAAACAACACGCTAGTAAAGACATTCAGAGCGACTTACAGTGAATCTCAGCTGAGTTTCCACGAGTAAACAGCTACTGAGCAGAGCAGAGCTAATGTTCAGACAGACGCATGTGAAGGACAATGAAGCGCTGCTCTCTGTGTGTGTGTGTGTGTGTGTGTGTGTGTCTGTGTGTTGAGAGAGAGAGTGTGTGTGTGTGTGTGTAGTAGTGAGTGTGTGCGTGTGTGTGTGTGTGTGAGAGAGAGAGAGTGTGTGCGTGTGTGTGTGTCTGTGTGTGTGTGTGTGTGTAACTCTCAGGCCATACGTGATGTAGGAGACTGTTTTTCTCAGTAGAACAGTAAAGAAGATTTTTAGCTGAAATCGTGCTCCTTGGTGATTCATACAGTGCAAGTCAATGGGTACCGGCACTTTGAGATTCAAAAAAGCGCATACAGGCAACACAGAATGAATCTGCGTGGCTCCTGGTGATATTTTGAGATCTTATGAAGTGAAACAATCAGTCTGTGCAAGAAACTGAAGATTACTTAACACATTATTACCTGTAATCAAGAGCCTCAGGCAAACGGTTCAGTTCATGAACGAATCATTCTTTTGAACCGGTTCTTTTTAGTGAACTAGTTGAATCAGTTAATTGAATCGGACTGAATCGTCTGAATCAGTTTGTGGCTCGAGCAGCACAGATCTACAAGTTACTCAATCAGAACTCACTTTCAGACGCCTGACGGTCACAGCGACTGGAAATGAGCCGAAACACCGGCGTATCTGATTCTCTGATGAATGAACCGATTCAGTTCCTCCAACAGACACTGAACTGAGGAAACGGTTCGACTCGGACCGAACACCGGTGATCCGCTGATGTGCGTATGCGTGAACCCAACACTTGAATGAAGCGGAGAACTGAACGTTTTTATGGTTTCTCATTGTTTATGTATAAAGATGAGCTGATGAAGACGACTTTATTCACTTTATTTGCTTTAGACACATAAAACATCCACGCTTGACATCATTATTGGGAGCTTTAATCATATAATTGTGTATATGTGACGTCATTGCATGATTATTACTTAAACTAGTGAACTGAACCAGTTCATTGAATCAAACTGTCCAAAAGAATCAGATTTCCCTGTTGACCTGCGGCTCTTGATTACAGGTAATAATGTGTTAAGTAATCTTCAGTTTCTTGCACAGACTGATCATTTCGCTTCATAAGATCTAAATTTATCATCAGGAGCCACGGGGAATCATTCTGTGTTGCCTGTATGTGCTTTTTTGACTCTCAAAGTGCCGGCACCCATTGACCTGCATTTCATGAATCACCAAGGAGCACGATTTCAGCTAAAATCTCCTTTACTGTTCAACTAGAAAAAAAAGCCCTACGTCTCGGATGGGTGAGTAAATTAACAGCACATTGTCATTTTTGGGTGAACTATGGCTTTAAGTTGCAGTGATTTGTCTCTGTGTTTTCAGCGCTCATCATTCCTCTGGTGGACCGTGATGAAGGGAAGGTGATCGCTCTGATTTTGGTGAGTTCTGCTGTAAGTTCACACACAATAGTGCTGTAATGATCTCTCTCTCTCTCACCTCTGAACCAGTGATTCAGTGAATGGCGTGCGATTCCTCTCTTTGAATCATCTGAAATTCATTTTAGCTCGTTATTTTTAATGCGCTGCCTAATGTTACGCTTTTACAGGCGGCATTAGTCCAATTAAAGTGTTTATTTCTAATTGAGTGATAAAACTTTATGATTTTATGAGATCTTTGAGTGCAGGGGAGATGCTTTATTGCGAGTCATAAAAGAATCGATTGTGACGGATCGGACCGAGGACGTGTTGAGAGAGTCTTAGCCAGTTGGAAAATAGAAGATGGCAGGAAAATAGAGAAATGTCTCGTCCGTTTTGTTGTTTTGCACTTAATGACACATCGTGCAAATTGTCTTGCAATCATTGCTCTGCTTGAAAATTGCAGCAGCAAAAATTGGGGTCAAATATATTTTGTATTTTAATGTTTTTTTTTCACTTGAATTTTAAAGTTTCAGTATTTTTAATAGTTTTTTTATATGTCTATATATTCAAATTTCTTTTTGTTTATTTTAGTACTTCAGCTTACACTAAACGAAAATAAGAAATGTTGTCTTGCCAGCAAGATGAAATTAAATAAGTGTAAGTTTTTTTTCCCCAGGTAATTTTAGTTGATGTTTATTGTATGTTTCTTATGGTTTTAGTTTATGTTATTAACCCTGCATTCAATCATAAATTCCAAGACAATTATTGTCAAAATCCAAAATATTTATGTGTTTAATTAATAATAAATATATCATATTTATGTGGTGAAATATTCATAGTCATTTGTTAAAATGCATAATTTTCCACGTCTAGTTTAAAATTTGTGATTTAAAAGATTTAATTCTCTGAAAAGTTTGAGGTTGGTATGATTTTATCTGTTTGCTCACCAATGCTGCATTTATTTGATCAAAAATACAGTAAAAATTATGAAATATTATTACAATTTAAAAAACAGTTTTCTATGTGAATATCTGTTAAACTGTAATGTATTTCTGTGATGCGCAGCTGTATTTTCAGCATCATTCCTCCAGTCTTCAGTGTCACATGATCTTCAGAAATCAGTATAATATGCTGATCTGCTGCTCGAGAAACATTTCTGAAACGTGTTGAAAACATTAATATTTTTGTGGAAACTGTGATGCATTTTATTTTTCAGGATTCACAGATGAACAGAAAGTTCAGAAGAACAGCATTTATTTGAAATAGAAATCTTTTGTAACATTATAAATGTCTTTACTGTCACTTTTGATCAAATTAATGCATCCTTGATGAATAAAAATATTAATTTCTTGCATGTATACAGACAGCAAACGCTCTCTAGTTTGTAGTTTGACTTCATTTCAGTGTTTTAGTATCCGCTCTGTTAGATCAGTAGCCGCGTTCGTGGGAAATGTGTGTGAGTGTGTGTTGAGTGTCTCTCTGGGACTCTTGCAGACAGACGTGGGGTCAAAGGTCACAATGTGACCCCTAAAGCAAATGGAGCTTTTCCCCAGAGAGAGAGAGAGAGCTGGCAGAAATAGAGCAGGTCGTTTGCTGAAGGATGTAATAAATTATGTGATTTATTTGACTTGTGGTGTCTGTCGCTCTCTCAACAGCTCTGCTGTAAACCACTGACAGAACAAGATGAACAAAACCTCAACATCCTGGAGAAACATGTAAGACACACTCACTCACACTCACGCACACTCTCTCTCTCACACACACACACACTCACTCACACACACTCACGCACACTCGCACGTACGCACGTACGCACTTACGTACATGCACGCAGGTTTGTTTTTATGGTTTATGGGGACTCTCCATAGGCGTAATGGTTTTTATACTGTACAAACCGTATTTTCTATAGCCCTACACCAACACTACCCCTAAACCTACCCCTCACAGGAGACTTTCTGCATTTTTAGATTTTCAAAAAAACTCATTCTGAATTATTTATAAGCCTTTTGAATTACGGGGACACTGAAAATGTCCTCATAAATCACCTTCTCGTTGTAACACCTATGTCATACCCATGTTATTATACAAATTTGTGTCCTCATAAACCACATAAACATGCACACACACACAAACATGTTGGTTTCACTATATCAGTGAAGACATCTCGTAGAGGTGATGATGTCTGCTAAACTCAGACCTTAAACCTGCACAAACCTGTTGATATCGGTAGACTTGAAGTGTAAAAAAGATGTTTTTGAGTAATTTAAACACCTTTCAAATAGTGAGAATCGCTTCAAATGTCCTTCAAAATTCACTTTCTGGCATATTTCACTACACACACACACACACACACACACACACACACACACACACACACACACACACACACACTCACTCACTAACTCGCACGCACACACACACACTCCTCACACTCATCCAGAGAGAAACACACATAAGGATGTCTTTGTTTTTACATTTTTTCCCCCCTCAAAGAATAAAAAAAAAAAATTGCTCTCTCTACCTTACAGAATTATACCAGTTATTGTTACTGCAGCAAAATTATTTTTTAAACATTTTCTAATTCATTCATTCATTAATTTCATTGTTTGTTTGTCCCCAAATTAGCTCTTTTCCTAACAGAAATTTACCATAGTACCAGTTATTTTTACTACTTTAAAATGATCATTATAATGTTTTTTAATGTTTATTTTATCATTGTTTTAATTTTTCTCAAATACTCAGATTAGCAGTCTCCCTTTACTGTAGTACTTTTTTTAAATATTTAAAATAATTTTTTCCCCCATTTTTATTATTTAAAAATGTTATTTTTCCGACAGAATAAGATTTTCTCCCTTCCTTACAGTTCTTTTTTCTACTGTAAAATTATAATTTTGTTTATTTTTTATTTTCATTACTTTATTATTTTTATTTATTTACTAACTTTTTATTATTATTAATAATAATAATCTAACTTAATTTATTTAAAACTAGTTAATTTATTTAAAACCCAGTTTAAGGCCTGTTCACCTGAAGAACTAACCAGGGCTGCGTTTCTCAAAAGCATCATTAGCCTAAGAAGATCGTACGACTGATCTTAGTATAACGGTCTGTTTCCCAAAAGCATCGTAACTTAAGTAGCACTTGAAAATCATTGCAGATCTACGAGTGCGCTGGAGTAATCGCAAAGCCCTCAGTGCATCGTAAGAAGACAGAGTTACCTTTAACTTTATCCAAGTGCATATGAGGCTTTAGTTGTACTTCTCTTTATTACTCTTTTTTGTTTAAAGGAATTTATGAAATAATTAAAAAGAAAAGGGAAGAAAATAAGAAAATAAAAATACACATGATATCATAAATATGTATACATAGAACAGTGCTGATAAAACATTTCTGCAATAAACTTTTTTTGTCTGTACCTGTAGAAATGTATTGGCTAGATGAAGTACATATATTTGTGATACTATCACCCTTAATATATACACTTTATATATTAATAATATCTAAACTTACATGTTTATGTTTGAAAATAACCATCAACCATTAGTCATTCACTTCAGAAACACTCATAAGAATTCTTATAGTATTTCATAGGGCTTTAGGCCTTGGGAGGTTAGGTAGGTTTTACTTCAAAAACGTCTGCAATCATTTCACATTGCACAAGAAATGATAGAAACATAACGAATCACCATAAAACAATCATATTATCTGACTGATCTGGCAAGAGAATTGGCACAGAAATGGAGGGCCTTGCAAGCCTCATCCTCCCATATGTTTTATTTTTCATTATTTGTATGGTGTCCTTTTAATCTGCTGAAAATGACATTTTTGTTTCGCTCCACCTCCTCCAGAAGAACATTAATTTAATCTTTTAGAAAGATTTTTTCTTCTAATCCACATCAGGTGGTAAGGTAAGGTAATATTTCAGCACTTGACAAACGGACAGCGAAGAGCGTGTTCGTGTTAAAGGCATTTTTGGGAAACGCACGTGGAATTGCGATGAAAATTAGTCAATAAATTACTCACCCTCAAGGCATCCTAGGTGTATATGACTTTCTTCTGTCAGACGAATCCAGTCGGAGTTATATTAAAAATGGTCTTTGATCTTTCCAGCTGTGTAATGCCACTCAGCGGGTGTTGCATGCATCAGTCCAAAAGAAGTGAAATAAAAAATGCCCATCCATAAAAAACAGTGTCTCACACAGCTGCGGGGGGTGAACAAAGGCCTTCTGTAGTGAATCGATGGGGTTTTGTAAGAAAAATATCCATATTCAGTGCGCAACACTAGACTCATACGTCACTGCTTCCAGTGTACAACAGTGAGCGCAAGCTACATTAAAGTGATTATTATGCTTTAAATATGGATATTTGTCTTACAAAAACGCATAAATTTACTACAGAAGGCCTTTGTTCACCCCCCCGGAGCCGTGCGAGACACTTTTTTTATGGATGTTTTTTTTATGGATTTTATTTAACTGCTTTTGGACTGATGCCCTGCAACGCCCGCTGAGTGGCATTACACAGCTTGAAAGATCAAAGACCATTTTTAATATAACTCCGACTGGATTCGTCTGAAAGAAGAAAGTCATATACACCTAGGATGACTTAAGGGTGAGTAATTTATGGGCTAATTTTCATTTTTGGGTGAACTAACCCTTTAAGAGCTAAGATCCATCGTTATTGGGAAACCCGGCCCAGAGAATCAAAGCAGAGCAGAGATGAAACCAAGAATAAAGGAAATAAATGTAGCACAAACAGATCTTCATCCCCTGTGTGAATAGATCCATAAGAACATATTTCAATTCAAAGCTTTAAATAGGTCTTCTTACTGCAGTATTTGTGCAGAAACTCTGGTATATTTCAGAAAGGGCTCTTTCATCCTCATGTTTATCTCGGTGAGTCAAAAGCCAAACCGCCTCCGTCCCTCAGGTTTTATTTGAGGTGATAAGGGTCCAAAAGCTTTCATCATACCACCATCATCATCATCAGCAGCAGCAGAACACACACACACACACACACACACACACACACACACACACACACACTCCACAGAGCTTTGATTCGGTTGATTAGAGAAGCAATTTAACATCAGACGCTTTAAAAGCATGTCACGACGAGAGCAAAAACAAGAGAGCAAACAAATAACCAATGAAAGCAAAGAGAAAGAAACATCAGAGATTTATAAGCAGAAACAATAGATTTCAGTATATTTTCATTTATTTATTTTTTATTATTTGTTCCCTAAAATGACATTAGCTCTCTCTATCTTACAGAATTATTTGACAATAATACTATCAATTATTTTTTTTTATTCTTTCTCCAAGAATAAGATTAGCTCTCTCTCCATTACAGATTTGCCATTATTGTTCCAACTGCAACTTATTTATTTATTGTTATTGTTTTTATTTATTTTCCTCCCAAAAAACAAGATTCACTTTCTCCCTTACATAAGTTCACCATAGCACCACAGTTATCGTTATTACTCTAAAATACTTTTATTTATTTATCTTTTTTGTTAATTTGTCATGTTTTTTTTATTTTAAATCAGACATTTTAAAAGCATCTAAACAAATAGCAAATGAAAGCAAGAAGAATCATCAGAGATTTATAAGCAGAAACAATGTATTTCAATATTTGTTTGTATTTTTTATTTTGTTTTATTTTCCTAAAATAAGCTTTGCTTCCTACTGAAATATTTATTTATTTGTTCATTCATTATATACATCTGTGTCCCTGCAGCACAAAAGCAGTGTTGAGTCGCTGGGGGATATTTGTAGCAATAGCCAACAATACATTGTATGGGTCACAATTATACATTTCTCTTTTATGCCAAAAATCATTAGGATATTAAGTAAAGATCATGTTCCATGAAGATATTTGGTAAATTTCCTACCGTAAATATATCAAAACTTAATGTTTGATTAGTAATATGCATTGCTAAGAACTTCATTTGGACAACTTTAAAGATGATTTTCTCAATATTTAGATTTTTTTGCACCCTCAGATTCCAGATTTTCAAATAGTTGTATCTCAGCCAAATATTGTCCTATCCTAACAAACCATGCATCAATGGAAATTTTATTTATTCAGCTTTTAAATCATGTATAAATCTCAATTTCGAAAAATTGACCCTTATGACTGGTTTTGTGCTCCAGGGTCACACACACACACACACACACACGCACACACACACACACACACACATATATATATATACTGTATATAATCCATTTTTAGATTTTTTTTATTATTTTACATCAGATGCTTTAAAAGTCAAGTCAAGTCTGCTTTATTGTCAATTCTTCCACATGTACAGCACATACACACAGAGAATTGAAATTGCGTTACTCTCAGACCCTTGGTGCATACAGATAACACTACAGTAGAACATAAATACAGATTAAATACAAAATACAAATATACAAATAAGGTCAAATGTAAAAATATATATATAAAGCACAAGGCATATGGCAGATAGAGTGCAAACCAGCAAAGTAAACAACAGTGCAGATATAATGATTGTAGTGAAAAAAAAAAGATTTGTAGTGCAAAAGAGCTTATTCAGACTGATTAAAGTGACAGTGTGTGTGTGTGTGTATTTGGGAGGGGGGAGTGGGAGAGTCCGTCAAAAGAGGGGAGGGGAGGGGGGGCAAGGTCGGGAGGGAGTTCAGCTTCCTGACAGCCTGATGGATGAAGCTGTCCTTCAGTCTGCTGGTATTCTGATGTGAATATAGTCACTGTTTAACACTCTCATATACACTCTCGTGTCGTATCATTTAACTGTGCTGCAGTGTCCTTCTGTTAATTAAACATCTGATGTGTTTCTGTGAGCCGGAGGAACAGAAGCAGAGAAATGAAAGCCTGTCGTCCTCCATTAGCTGCGTTTGCCCTTGTAGTGTTCACTAAAGAGTGTGTGTGCCGGTAAGAAAACATCACGAACATGACAGAGAGAGAACATAAAACAGATCTGAACGGGCAGTGAATCTGAAGGCCATTTAGAAACGAACAGAATTATTTGGCTTTTGATGAAAATCAAAAAGATTTTGAAAAAAAAAAAAAATGAAGATCAGAAAAAGGGATCGTGATTCCACTTCTGTCTTTACAGATCAAAGGACTGAGATATGAAGAGCAAATGCATTTCAGTTTGTGTCTTAAGGTGAAGGTTAAAGTCAATACGAGTTTAAAATTGAGGAAAATACATGTTTGTATTCATTGTATTCAAGCTGCTCAAGCTCTGAAATGACTCCTTTTCAGCTGGCGACAGCCTGAGCACAATACTGATTAATATGAATGTTAATCAGCAGTTTTTATGATTAATTATTAAAAATATATATTTAGAAATATTTTTTGAAATATTAACGTGATAATAACGCATTAACGCAATGCAATTACAAAATAAAAAAAATTAAAAAAACAAGTCAGGGTTGCCAGATCCGCGGTTTCCATCACTTCTTTTAACATTATTTGTAGCACGCCTCCCGTTTGGTAATCGCAACTGCGCTTTGTTACTTCTCATAGGAAACAAATTCTCAACTCTCAAATAATGTCAGTTTTATCGCAGAATTCAAACAATACATGCCGTTTTGACGCTCTTAAATGTGTCGTGACAGATCGCTGTAGCACTTCTGTTCAGTCTCTTCCACATTAACACCAGTTATAACACGAAATAAACATGAATGAACTTAAGAAGGTATGTTTAAAAATACAGTACAACTGGCAGAGATGTATCACGTCTCATATAATCGCTCAATCAGCGTTTTAATCGAAAGAAAGAGGTCAATAAATCAGCTTGTGGTCAATGTCACAATTACCTCAGGAAAGTCTTCAAGTGTTCACAGTTCGTTAGTTAGTTATAAAAAGGCTAGAGGGAACATAATTACTGTTAATTATATATGCATGTTTGAAAAAAATCTGTACGGTGACCGAAAGAGATCTACACGCTGAAAAAGAAAAAACACATAATTAAGAAAACATCTTCATCAATTTGACAACACACACGCTGCAAATTCTCACAACACAAACAGTTGGCACATGTAGAATCCTGCTTGTTGTGGTCTGTATTCTTGCCCGTTTCTGTATTTGCAGCACGTTTCTGTATTTGGTTGTGCTGTAAGAATTTGCAGTGCGTTTGTTGTCAAATTGATAAAGATGTTTTCTTAATTTGCAGTTCTTTTTTTCTATTTTCACGTGTTTTTTTCATTTGCAGCGCGTTGAGCACTCTCGGTCACTGAAAATCTGTCATGAAGACAAGATTTTATGAAAAAAAAAGTACCTCGAATCTGATTGGCTGAGAGGTCTGTTCACCCAATATCGTCACGGGAACCGCCTCTAGTATCACTAGTATCACTGTGCTTGCCGTATTTCTCACAGCAAGTGTCATGGCGGACGCACAAATCCACTATAATTTTATAATACTGTTTTTATGTCACGGAATGTAGTTTTAGAAGTTTTTTAGGACTTCATATAGACTTCAAATATGTGGTTTGTTAATAAAGATAACGTCTATTTGAAAATGTGTCTTGATGTTTTGGGAGATGTGAGCTCCAGGGTGTTAGCGGCCGTTCGAGAGCAGCCTCACCTCGGCCAGATCTTCTGCAATTTCCTGCTGGCTCTGATGTCTGTATAGTGGTTAAACATGAGATATAATTTGTTTTGGGTAAATCTAACGGGCATTCTTTGGTCTTATTATTAATCTATTATTTGTTCCAGAGCAAATAGTTTTGGCTAAGTAACTTTAATGCTGTATATCAGAGCGCTGCCTTTGTACTTTTGACTGAATTGCCTAGCAACTTTTATGATGGCTGTTGTTGTTTATTAAATATTATTATTCAATAAAAATATTTCATATAAATAATATTGTTTAATAATAATATTTATTAATGGGAAACTGTGTGTGTTCGTGGTGGTGAGTGACATTATTCCTTCATTAGATGCGACAATTTTTCTTAATTGAGTAAGCTTTAAAGACTTTTATATTGAAAGAGACTGAAACGCTGTTGTAAACAAGGACGTTATTTTTACTTTCAAACAACAGCTTGTAGGACGCAGTTAACAAATGCAGTGAACAGCGCTGTCATCAGAAATCACCCTTAACAGATGAAAGGACAGTACGACAAAGATATCGCTTTCCTCCACGGAAGTTCAAACTCATGTTTTATTGTGAATATGAGATTGAGCTGAAGAATGAATGCTTTATCAGATGCAGAGGGTCACACTCTCAGTCCATCTTTCTCTGATAATACTCTACTCCACATAATCCAGTGATACAATAAGCTTTCAATGAAGTAACTCAACATTACTTTGTTACTAGTTCTAAAGTAACATTCTCGGATTAGTAACGGAGCTGTTAAACTGGCAACCTGAGATTTGAATCTGTGGCGGAAGGAAGTAGTTCCGCTCACAAAATGTTTTTTAAGACACTCTGTGGTTG
>JADLZM010012683.1:366149-381149 GCA_018148995.1 Sinocyclocheilus maitianheensis | reverse complement strand
ACACTCACACACTCACTCGCTCTCTCACTCACACACACACACACTCACACACTCACTCGCTCTCTCACTCACACACACACACACTCACACACTCACTCGCTCTCTCACTCACACACACACACACTCACACACTCACTCGCTCTCTCACTCACACACACACACACTCACACACTCACTCGCTCTCTCACTCACACACACACACACTCACACACTCACTCGCTCTCTCACTCACACACACACACACTCACACACTCACTCGCTCTCTCACTCACACACACACACACTCACACACTCACTCGCTCTCTCACTCACACACACACACACTCACACACTCACTCGCTCTCTCACTCACACACACACACACTCACACACTCACTCGCTCTCTCACTCACACACACACACACTCACACACTCACTCGCTCTCTCACTCACACACACACACACTCACACACTCACTCGCTCTCTCACTCACACACACACACACTCACACACTCACTCGCTCTCTCACTCACACACACACACACTCACACACTCACTCGCTCTCTCACTCACACACACACACACTCACACACTCACTCGCTCTCTCACTCACACACACACACACTCACACACTCACTCGCTCTCTCACTCACACACACACACACTCACACACTCACTCGCTCTCTCACTCACACACACACACACTCACACACTCACTCGCTCTCTCACTCACACACACACACACTCACACACTCACTCGCTCTCTCACTCACACACACACACACTCACACACTCACTCGCTCTCTCACTCACACACACACACACTCACACACTCACTCGCTCTCTCACTCACACACACACACACTCACACACTCACTCGCTCTCTCACTCACACACACACACACTCACACACTCACTCGCTCTCTCACTCACACACACACACACTCACACACTCACTCGCTCTCTCACTCACACACACACACACTCACACACGCACGCTCGCACGCACACACACACACACACTCACGGTTGATTTCTGACTCTTATTGTTCTTCAGGCTCTGCTGCAAGTGGCTAAAAACCTCTTCACGCACCTCGGTGAGTCAGGAATAATCTGAACGTCAGCGTGAATCAACACTGACTCTTTTTACCATATCATAATTCATGTTCCTGATCTGATTGTCAGTGATTCATCAATGACGTCATTATCAAGAAAAACATGTTTCTTTTTATAATCTTTCTTCTATGTTTAATAACTGTCTCCACCTCTGAAACGACTGAACGAAATCATTTTTGCTGATGTCATCCAGGCCGTATGATGCTGGTTAATGTTAATTAGTAGTCTGTTATCTGTAGTTTGTTTTAGGTTGCTGTTTTAGGTGATGCATCTTGATGAAATCTTTAATCAATATTTACTTAGTAATTTAATGCTGGATAAAGTGGTAACACTTTACAAAAACGTTCCATTAGTTAACATGAGTTAACTGCACAAGATAACATTAACTAACAATGAAAAATAGCATTTATTAATCTTAGTTTAATAACATTTATTAATAGCTGTTAATGTTTATTTTAAAAGTAAACTTGCTACATGATTTACATGTACATACATGAACTTGCTATATATATATATATACAGTATAAACGTTAATGCATTGCATTGGATTGAAATTAATTGAATTGAATAAAACAGCATTGAATTGAATTGCATTGCATTGAATTAAATAGATTTGCACTGCATTGATAAACTTTTCATTGCATTGAATTAAATTGAATCGCATTGCATTGAAATGAATTGAATTGCATTGCATTTAAATTAATTGAATTGACTTGAATTGCTTTTTATTGCACTTAATTAAATTGAATTGCATTTATATGAATTGCATTGCTTTGCATTGAAATGAATTGAATTAAATTGCAATGCATTGCATTTAAATAACATTTTAATTGACTTGAATTGCTTTGCATTGCATTGAATTAAATTGAATGGCATTGCTTTGAAATTAATTGCATTGCTTTGCATTTAAAATAATTGAATTTACTTGAATTGCTTTGCATTGCATTGAATTCAATTGAATTGTATTGCATTGAAATTAGTTGAATTGCATTGCTTTTAAATTGACTTGAATTGCATTGCATTAGTTAACATTGACTAACAATGAAAAATACATCTAACGTATTTATTAATCCAAGCTAATTTGGTCAATTGTTAATTTTAAGATTCACTAATAATTAAAAGCAAGAGTTGTATAATATAGTTGTATAATATAATATAAAGTGTTATTATTATTTAATGGACCTGAGCTGACATGAACTAACAATGAACAGTGTTATTTTTTATTAAGTAATGTTTACAAAGATTAATAAATAGTGCATCACATTGTTAGTTAATGCATTAAAGTGTAAACTCATTGTAAAGTGTTACAGCAATAATATAATTCCAGTCGCATTACAGAAATCAAATGCTGTTTCGTGTCGACATTAAAAAAGTGTTACATGTGATGAAGCAGCTTCACTGTGTAACATCATTCTCTCTCTGTCTCTCGTTCAGATGACGTGTCTGTATTACTGCAGGAGATCATCATCGAGGCCAGAAACCTGAGCAACGCTGAGATGTGAGGCACAAACACAGGCTTCATTATGGGTTTGATCGTTTTGGGCTTCGTCCAAACCAATTCCAGACTGTTAGCAGGGCAAGAGCAGCAGCCTCATAAATATCAATTAACTCCAATCAAATATTGTAACATTTAATCAAACGCACACACTCTACATATTTACAAGTCTAATGCAGACAGAGCTGAAACACGGATATTATGGGCTGAGTGTTGTTTTAGCGCGTTCTCTGTCTTTCTCTCAGTTGTTCTGTGTTCCTGTTGGATCACTTCAGTCATGAGCTCGTGGCCAAAGTGTTTGATGGAGGAGTCGTGAACGATGACGAGGTTTGTGTCAAATCACATGCAGCGCTTTATACAATACAGATCCATTCAAAGCAGCTTCACAGTAATACACAGGAAAATAGCTGTGTTAATAGTGTAAAATTCACTGATTATAAAGCGAATGCAGCTGTGAAGCAGCTCTGCTGAAGACAGCAGTGTCATTGTTCAGCTTAGTTTAGTTCAGTGCTGATTCAACTTAGCTTAATACCAAAAAAAGGCAAATTTATCCTTAAAAAAAACACAAAACCTCCTTTTGGGCATATACAAGTACATAAAGCATTTTTCATAAAAGTTATTAAAAAACAAAAAAAACAATAATAATAATAAAAAATTATAGTAAAACCACCACCAATACATTTTGGTATTGGTATAATAGTAAAAAAAATAGGGGGTGGGGGGGGGTATGGATTTAGACTGGGGCGAGACTTGTGATTTGTGAAAAAACTCTTATACAGCAAAACCTACAAAACAAATAGAAAAAAATAAGACAGAAAAAGAGAAATGATTATTATTATATTAATTCATTATTTGAAGTATATTTTGTTTCAATTATATATACCGTATATCAAAGTGCTTTTCATAAAAGTGGTTAAAAATAAACATAACATTTCTAATAATAAAAAAATAAAATAAAATGGACCGATTATGAAGCAGATTTAGCTCTACAGAAGACAGAAGTGTTATTATTCAGATCAGTTTAGCTCAAATTGATTCAGTTTAGTGCAATTTAGTTTGAATGGACATTTTCAAAAAACGTCCCCATGATTACTGTATTAAAGTTCTTTTAGAAAGTTCTTTAAAGTTTTGTTGTTTTATTAACATTAAAGGGATCGTTCAGCCAAAATCCTGCCATCATTTACTCACTCTCAAGTTGAAGAGTTTCTTTCTTCTGACGAACATAGAAGCTATAAAAGAATGTGGGAACCAAACAGCTGCTGGTCGTAAGGAACTTCCATAGTATTGTTTTTCCTCCTGTCCACATTCTTTAAAATATCTTCTTTTGTGTTCAGCACAAGAAAGAAATTAATACAGGTTTGGGACAACATGAGAGTGAATAAATAATGACAGGATTTTAATTTTGGGGTGAACTGTCCCTTTAATGCCAAGCGGCAGCATTAGTACTATTAGACTGCTGTCACTTTAAGAGCTACACGCATCCGTTTCTCTCAACTGTTTACTTTGACTTTAGACACAACCAGCTGTGTTTATATGTAAACCCTGTGTGCTTAAAGACTCTAGTTTTGATATTAGGTGACTGATTTTTGAAATATTTTACAGAGCAACTGTAATTTATTAATATGCAAGAAGAGTACTCATCAGAGTGAGAGAGTGCGTTCTGACCTTTACTTTGAAAGAGTGATGCACATATAAAATCATGAAAAATCTTTATTCTTTTTAATGGAGAGTGCTCAAAAGATAACATCCATTCTATTTTTGAGAAAAAAAAGGTCTAAAAGTGTTTTGAATATATAGAAAAAACAATAGATTCTCTATTTTTGATGCATCGTGAACTATGACGCAAGTCCGAGGTTCTCGTAGCATGTATAAATATCATAGCATGCATAAATATTGGGAAAAGTATGGAAAGACATGTTTCAGATCACTCAAACCATAAATAGAAATGAAGGCGCCCTTAAATGGTTACTAATGGGGTTTGAAGGTCATCTAGTGGAAAAGCTTGGTACTACGCCCAAACTAAATCTCACTGAAAGCTCATCTTTTGAGATATCAACCTCAAATTTGGAACATAACCGGTTCGGAATTTTGGTTTTGATTTTCGAGCAGTTTTAAGGTCATTGCACACTTCGTCCGAAATTATCGCACATTAAAAAATAAATACGACCTCACATTGGACCTCATTTATCAACATTCGTATGCCGCCAATCTCATCGTACGACTGATCGCATGTTGATAAATGTGGCGCCAGAAAACAATCGTTATTTGAATATCACGCCCCTAAAAACACCCAGGTTTAGAAGCCTCGCCCCAAGAGTTTACGACACGCAGAAATGAAACCCGGCCAAAAAGAGGATGTAATCTCGCTAAAGAGAAATTGATCTTACTCCAAAAACACCCGTTAACCTTGTAGGCCTAATTGCAAACAATTAGGCTACATTAATATATGTAATTTATATGTATATTAAAATACTGGTAAATATAAACAGCCTATTTAGTTCCCCTCACTCTACAACAAATATTTTAAATTTAACGGTGTTCAGAACAGAACAAGAATGAAAACTAAGTAGTTATAAAATTATATTTTAAACTGTAAAATAAATCTAATTAGGCTATAGTGGCATTCATTATAAACAGCATACAAATGTCAAGCAAAACTGAAACAGCATTGTGCTCACGAGCCTGTCTCATACCACAAGAATCCAAATGTTTCCATTTTTGCCATATTTGTAACATTTGTTTGCATTACTATTATTCATTATGCAGCCTAAACATGGCTTTATACCTCACTCATGTTCTAATATCCATGTAAAATCCTTCACATGTGCAAAAATGTTTATTGTTTGGGCGCTGCACGCTGATTTTACAGAGGACCTTTTCAAATAAACAGTGTAACTTATGTTTGGTTGACTGCATTTTAGTTTGATGATGAATGGCTGAAATGTCAGGCAACGCTAGAACTAATGTTGTTTGTGTGTGCGTGAGGCGCCTGTGCGATCAGATGGATTAAATCAAATAAAGATATAAAGAAAATAAATTAAATGCATTAAGAGTGTCACAAAAACGAGCATAACCTATATTGTTGCACAGTTTTATCCCCCTTTTGTTAATCTTTTAATTATATCATAGCCTATTATATATTTTGTGTGATTCTATTGATTTTATCGCTTTTAGAAACTTAATTTCAGTTTTTCTCCTTTCACAGAAGCGCTGCAGGTGCATGATGCGACGATTGACTATATCCTCATGGTCGTTTATGCTGCTATTCACGCATATAAAGCTAAAGCCCTGTACAAAACAACATTCTAATCTGACTGGTTAATGATCGACTAATGAGCTTCGTTTGACGGTCAGGAATATAAAAATGAACAAAATGCTGTCAATCTACAATTCTCCACCGTATTTACTATGCTCTGCGCAAGACCAGACGTGAGATTTGATCGTAGCCACCGCTCACGTCCATATTGATCAATTCCACGTTTTGCGTTGAAACGAGCGTACGCCCAATTTTCTGTCGTACGTTCGTTTCGTAAATGAGGCCCATTGTGTCAATCACCTTTACACACTGCCTTCGAAACTTTCGTCCGTCATAAAAATGTCAGATTTTCTGCGTTTTCGCATTCGTAGCATGCATTTTGATAGGAAATTATGACGAATACGAAAAATGGAAAAACGCCTGTGAAAATTTCGGACTCAGTTTTTTTAATTTCGGACCTTTAGAGTAAAACATGCTTTGTAAATTATATATTTTATATAAAATATTTAAAATATTACATTTTAAATTTTCATTAACTTAAACTTCCATAACTTTTTTGTTATATAATCTTTATAACTTTTTTTCACTTCTACAATAATCTGCCAAGTGTCTTCTTTTAAGTCTGTGGTCCAAAGCATTCAAAATGTATAACAGGTTAAGTTGGAAATGTCATTTTCAGGTCTATGTTCTAAAAGTGGAACCGACAGTTAGCAGCTTAAAGCACATGCAAATAATGCACTTTTGTGATTGTGAATAAGTGCATGTCCTGTGAGTGTGACTCTACCGCTGAGTAACATGTGATGTGAGTGTTTGTGGCGTTGTACAGTATATTGAGACGGAGGCTCCAGAACTGTTACTGCGATATTCCTTCAGTAGCAGATCGTGGAGACATTTAAATCGTCCGTGATTAAAAGTCATCGTATCGCACACCCCTGATCCCAGTTAAGCCGTGCTCTCTCTCTCCGTCTCTGAGCAGAAGGAGTTTCGTATCCCGGCGGATCAGGGCATCGCTGGTCACGTGGCCACCACTGGGAAAATCCTCAACATCAAGGATGCGTATTCCCACCCTCTGTTTTACCGCGGTGTGGACGACAGCACGGGCTTCAGGACGAGAAACATCCTCTGCTTCCCCATCAAAGATGAGAACGAAGGTCAGACACGTCAATCCTGGAGGCTCTCCCGACACGCAGTCCCTGTGGACAAAATCAGACACGGAAATAAAGAAAATCTTTACATATTTGTCAAATATATACAAATGTGAAATGGTTTGTAAAAGATCATTTTGTCCGCTCTGGTCAAGTTCAGACATGGAAAATTTAAAGGAAAAATTTTTAGATTTTCAGAAATAAATTAAATCTATACAAATGATCAAATAAAGCCCCGTGAAGCCGTGGTTAACACTGAATTTATAACAGCTAAGAGGCGTTGTTACGCACTAAAACCCCCTCAGCTGTTATAAATTCACTGTAAACCACGGCTTCACGGGGGTTACTGCTTTTATAAAATAAAACGGTTATATACGTAGTAAGGTTCCACAAAATAAAACGGAGCAAATAAAGTGTAATGATATTAATAAACACAGTATTCTTCCACCAAACAATGTAGCTCCTCAGAAACAGTTGTGGTTGCTACAAACTGGTTGCCGAGCAACACACAAACGTAAACAAAGGTGTGTGTTACTTTGTAGCGTCATTCACAACAGCTTCGAACGCGGCTCAGCCGATCAGAGTCAAGCACCGGAACTCTCCGCTTTATAAATATGTAACATTGAAACTTTTTCAATTCCTCGTGAATTTCACAAAGAAATAATTACAAAGAAACTACAGGTAACACACTGAATTGTGAAATTTTGAAGTAGAATGACTGAAAGTGTTTTCTTGTCAAATGTACTCCAATAATATTATTTACAACCTCAAAAAAAAAAACGTAGCATTTTTTTTTTTACAGTGTAGTGAAACCTGCCGGAGATTTATGCTGCAGGATTCAGTCCTGAATCACATTTAAACATAATTACCACAAACAGCCATCAGATCGAGATGAACCGCTAAAGAGAAACACGGCACTCGAGGCTTGAGATTTACAGAGAATGAGCTCAAAGTGCGTGCGACATTAAATGTGTGTGTCCTTGGAGAGATGTTGAGGGCAGTCAGAGACGATGTTGACGTGCATCAACCGCAGACACGAGTACAGAAACCCACGAGAACATCTGCTCTGATCTGATCTCTCATCAGAAGTGATCGGCGTGGCAGAACTGGTGAATAAAACCAACGGGCCGTGGTTCAATCGTTTCGATGAGGATCTGGCAACCGCGTTCTCCATCTACTGCGGCATCAGCATCGCTCATGTAAGAGTTTCTGCAGCATCCCTCGATCACTCAACACAATATTACAATGACAACAACTTAAAAGCTTAAAACTGTATAGAAATGTAAATTTAATGTGTATTCTATTATATATTATATGTAGTATATAATAGAATATAAATGATAAAATATAAATTTTACGTAACAGTTGNATATATATATATATATGTATATAAGAATATATATTTATATTTTATAATTTATACTCTTTTCTATATATTAGATACATATAAATGTACATACATTTACATATAAATTTAAATTTACATATATACATATACATATTTATTTATATTCTATTATATATTACAATGTATATGCCATATATTTATATAAATTATGAAAAATACTTATTTAAAAATATAAAATACACATTTTTATAAAAAATGTAATAGAATATATAAATGTTAATATAAATTTAAATTTCTAAAATATAATATAATTAAAATGTTGCTTTTATATACATTTATTTATAAATATAACATAACAGTATTTATGTGTTTGTGTTTTTATATATATGTGTCCCTGCAGCACAAAAGCAGTGTTAAGTCGCTGGGGGATATTTGTAGCAATAGCCAACAATACATTGTATGGGTCATAATTATACATTTCTCTTTTATGCCAAAAATCATTAGGATATTAAGTAAAGATCATGTTCCTTGAAGATATTTTGTACATTTCCTACCATAAATATATCAAAACTTAATGTTTGATTAGTAATATGCATTGCTAAGAACTTCATTTGGACAACTTTAAAGATGATTTTCTCAATATTTAGATTTTTTTGCACCCTCAGATTCCAGATTTTCAAATATTGTTCTATCCTAACAAACCATACATCAATGGAAAGCTTATTTATTCAGCTTTCAGGTGATGTATACATCTCAATTTCGAGAAATTGACCCTTATGACAGGTTTTGTGCTGCAGAGTCACATTGATGTATTCATGTGTTTTACAGTCTCTGCTGTATAAGAAGGTCCATGAGGCTCAGTTCCGCAGTCATCTGGCCAATGAGATGATGATGTACCACATGAAGGTGTCGGAGGAGGAGGTCACTAAACTCCTGCACAGCGGCATCGAGCCGGTCCAGAAAATCCACCTGGACTTCTCTGAGTTCACGTACACGCCGCGCTCTCTGCCCGACGACAGCACTCCAATGGTACGGCACGAACACAAACCAGACCCATAACGATGCTCAGACCAGAGGTGGAAAGATATCTGAAAACCATACTTGAGTAACTTACAGTGAACATTCGTTACAAGTCACCAATTCCAAAACAACTTGAGTAAAAGTCTTAGAGTGTGTGATTTTAACAGTACTTAAGTATTTGACTTATACTAAATATAGGCTCAAAATGCACTAAATGTCAAAGAGACATGGCAGTGAGAAGCTGGAGAAAACAGGATCTATGTGCAGGTATTTAATGGAAAAAATAGAACAAACAATAAACAACAAACCAAAGGGAAAAAACAGAACGACGGGCAAACAGACAACCGTTACATTCAACAACTCACAAAGAACTTCTACGTCTGCTTCTGGTGTTTTATGGCGGTTTGGCAAGTCAACGGAAAAAAAAAGGTGCATTACTGGCACCTACTGCTCTGGAGTGTGCATAGATTTGGAAGGGGAAAAAAATAGATTCTATCCATTGTTCCTGTGTTTTTCAGGTATTTAAATAATATTTCATGCGCTCTTGATTGCCTTGACCTGTTTCCTAAAAATACTTTTAGAGAAATATTATCAACTCCCAGCCATCCTAATTCTTAATCTTGAATTGATGACATCTTTCTTCCTATCTCCATACCATTTTGCAATTTTTATTTTAAATGTAGGAATAAACACTGCTGCTGCTGTTCGTCCAGACTCTGGCTCCTTAGACCCATCTGTAAATACCTCTAGCAATACTCTTGAATTATATATTATCGAACTACTAATACTCACAAAGAACTAAAGAAACACTAGGGTTATATATACAAGCTTAACAAGATACGAAGACACACCTAAGGGAGACGAATCCAGGGGAACCAATGAACAAACGGACTACAAACTGACTACAAACACATGGGAGACAGGAAGTGACATAAAAGTCCGAGACGAGGCACAGAGAGCATGCAACAAAAACAAGAAAGAGTTGATTTGTGAGGAGAGTTTATTATCATGTTTTTTTTTCTAAACCCAAAATAAAAATAAGCACCTCAAAATTGCAAAAAAATAATACAATTTATACTATTTGTTCTACTAATTTATACTATTTATACCATTTTTGTACAACTAATTTAGAATTTATTCTATTTTATACGAATTTATATAATTTATACTATTTGTTCTGCTAATTTATACGATTTGTACCGTTTTGTACTACTAATTAATACAATTTTGCCATTAGGTGCTACTAATTTATACTATTTGTACTACTGTTTCATGATTTGCACTATTTTGTTCTATTAATTTAATGTGATTTTTCTACTCATTTATATTATTTTGTATTACTACTTAATACAATTTTGCTGTTTTGTTTTAGTAATCTATAAAAAATGTTGAACTGCTAATTTACACAAAATATTACTAATTAATATAACTTTAGCTACTATTTAATCATTTTTTTACTATTAAATTATACAGTTTATACTATTTTGTACTACTAATTAATTCAGTTTTGCTATTTTGTGCTACTTATTTATATACTTTTCTACAAAAAGTTGTGATCTAAAGAATTAAAATGTCAAGTAAAAAGTAATTTAATATTCTCCTTACATCTTGAGCAAACAATAAAACAATATCCTTCAAAAAAGGTCTCTTCGGTATAGCGGATATATAAATGAATGTCTTCTTGCACTGGATGTGTCGTGTCCTCGTCTCGTATATAAAACACCTGAGATTCACAACTACTTGCTAAAGAACTCACATTCACGTAAAGTAGCCTTGTTGACGAGTTTGGCTGAGTAAGGACAAACACACAAGATCTAGTACCTTCAACGTCTTTTGTAGCAGAAATAAACTGCTGCAGAAAAAGCTAGGTCCATGCAGAATGTAACGTGTAACTGCAACACTCATATCAAATGTAGTGGAGTAAAGAGTAAAAGTTGCTAATATTTTTGATACTCAGTAAAACGACAAAGTATTCGAAAAGATACTCAAGTACAGTAACTAATTACATTTACTCAAATACTTTACACCTCTGGCTCAGACTGAAGACAAACACTGATCAATCTCTCCGTGTGTGTGTGTGTGTGTGTNCAACACCTATAAGATCGACCTGCACACGCTAGCCAGGTACAGAAACACAACATGTTCGCAGCTCAACAATGAAACAATCTTGTAGAAATCTAGTTAAACTCATGCAGGGGCGTAGATTACGCGGGGGACGCAGGGGATGTGTCCTCCCCACTTTTAATATCATGTAAATTCATCCCGTGCACTTTTTCGGGCAAGTGTGTTCACATAGAGGTTTTCAAGCGCCGGTGTGAATAAATATAGATTTAAATTCAAAGAGACAGGATAGTCTGTGCATGATCTGATGTTTTATTCGGACCCAGAATAAGCCGAGATGAACATCACGGAGCGCTAAACACTCGTGCAGTGTGTGTTTCATTCATACTCGAAGCCGGAGGCGCTCTCGTGCAGAAAGTCGTACGAGGAGATCCCTAATATGGACAAAAGCGTCCAGCTATCGCTGTATGAAAACAGTTGTTTTCAGAAAAACAGAAACGTTTGGAAACATGAAGACATTAAACATACGATTGCGACAATATGGTTTATTTGTGTTTGTCACGTCATCTCCAGGTAATAAATAAAGTATATGAACAATGCAGTGCTAGCTGAAATAGCATTTATTACAGTATAGAAACTATTCTGCCTTATGTGATACAAAAGTGTTTGTAGTATATAAACAAATCATTATTATTGGTTATTGTCCAGCAGTTATCTGATTTCTATCTGCTTAGTTATCTGCTCAAAAAACATTAATAACAATAATAATAATTAAAAAATGTTTCTCGAGCAGCAGATCAGCATATTATACTGATTTCTGAAGATCATGTGACACGGAAGACTGGAGGAATGATGCTGAAAATACAGCTGCGCATCACAGAAATACATTACAGTTTAACAGAGATTCACAGAGAAAACTGCTGTTTTAAATAGTACAAATATTTCACAATATTACTGCTTTTGCTGTATTTCTGATCAAATAAATGCAGGCGCGGTGAGCGGACGAGAATTCTTTATAAAACATAAAAAATCTTACTGTTCACAAACAGTTGACTTGGAGATAATATAGATTACAGAAATGTTATATTGTAATGTTTTATACATATATAACATTTCTGTCCGCCTCACTTCTGAGATGATGGCGACGCCCCTGAAGTCATCTATCATGCTCTTAGAAATGGAAGATTTGCGTTTGGTTCTGAACTATTACCACTATTCTGTTCTACTAATGTATAATATATACTGATAATTCATACAGTTTATACAATATGTACTAATTTATAAAATGTGTACTATTCATTTATACAGCTTCTACCATTTTGTACTACTAATTAATACAATTTGGCTATTTCGTTCTACTAATGTATAATTTATTCTATTTTATATGACTAATTAATTTGATTTATAATATTTGTACTAATTTATACAATTTTGTTACTTTGTTCTACTAATTTATAATATTTATAACATTTGTTCCTGTAGATTGATGTAATTTAAATTATAGTTTTGGACTGTTTATTTATTCTATTTGTACTACTAATTAATAAAATTTAGCTATTGTGTACTACAAATTTAGACTGTCGGTAGTACTATTTTATGATTTATTAATTTATACTATTTATACAATTTTGTATCACTAATTAATAAAATAAAAATTACATTTTGCCATTTTGTACTACAAATGTATAATTTTTTTTTTGCTAATTTATTATTAATTTATGCAGTTATGTACTAGTAATTAATTCAGTTTTGCTATTTTGTGTGCGACTAATTTATACTTTCAACAACATTTTTGATCAAAAGACTCGAAATGTCAAGTAAAAAGTAATTTAATATTTTCCTCACACCTTGAGCTCTTGTGCACTTCTCCAGTCATCACTTTTATTGCTATAAAGTCTTCAAACACATTTTTTATAGTAAAAGAACTACATCTGTCATAAAAGCCTGATATCTGTAGCTGACAGCTGATCAGTCTCATCAATCCTCTGCTGATCTCATGTATATTTGATCAGTGTCTCACCTGAGCCGATGCTGATGCTGATGCTGATGCTGTTGCCAGGCAACGGAGCGGCTCATCTATAAGTCATAGCCGAGGGATGATGAGCTTCAGATGATGAATCAATAAGGAGTCAGACACGTTCAGAGCATCTGTTCCTGTTGTTGTAGGTTTTGTCTGATGGTGAAGAAGGGCTACAGAGACCCTCCGTATCACAACTGGATGCACGCTTTCTCCGTCTCACACTTCTGCTACCTGCTTTACAAGAACCTACAACTGTCCAACTACCTCGAGTAAGCTGAGAATCACTCAAAGCTGGAACCAGTGCGACCTGATGAATGCAGCTTTACACTCACTCAAACAGTTTGAATCGTTTTAGTGAATCAGTTCATGCAAATGAATCAAATCAACGATTCATTACCTCCCAAATAAAGGCACTGCACCTTAATTATCGTAGTGAATGATTTTGACACTGTTTTCAGTTCACTCCTGTACATTAGGATGTTTCTAGTTTTATTGTTTCTTTTGTGTAAAATCTGTTTGTATTGCGTTCGCTGTCGCTCTAATCAAGGTGGCTGAAATCTTGAGATCACATGACCTTTTTAATTACGGTTTAACAGATTTATACTATTTTGTACAACTAATATATTCAACTTGTAATAATAATAATAATCATTTATATAGCACTTTTCATGGAATGCAACTCAAAGTGCTTCACATGCATAAAGCAATATAAGATAATCAAAATTACATGATTCAACAAGTATAAACAAATATGAATTTTATTTTACAATTTATATTTTATTCTACAAATTTGTACAATTTATATTTTTGTCCTAATAATTTTTTTGAATTAATTTTATTCTACTACTTTTTACAATTTATATAATTTTGTACTACTAATTTATTCCATTTATACTTTTTTTACACAATTATAATTTCAGTTTATACTTTTTTTTTCTACTAAATTATTCAATTTCTACTGGCAGAGATATAGAGATTCTGGCGCTCTTCGTGTCCTGCATGTGTCATGATCTGGATCATCGAGGAACCAACAACTCCTTCCAGGTGGACTCGGTACGTCCATCATCCACCTAAACGCCTTCGTGAGACGGTTCATAGTTTGTGTGAAATTGCATGAAATGTAATAAATTAAGCTTTAGCGTTAGTTCTGGCAGGACACGTGAGTCAAGCTTGCATCAGCTGATTCTCAGCTGATCACATCTACCTATAGGAATACGACACCTATCGCGGCATTCCTATATAAGCTGTATTCAGTATTATTCAGCAGCTTTTCAGCTTGCTTCGGAGCAAATTACCCTCCTCCATCCCCAGCTCCACCTTTTGCCACAGTCAGGACTTAGCTTTCTGATATTCCTTGCTAATCAGACTCCTTTATCTTGAATAAAGTGTTACAGTTAAATATCATTGAGTACATTAATGATATCTGCCTTGTTCTGTTCTGTTAACCCTGTTATTATTATTGCTGCTCTCCCTGCTCATTCATGATGGATGGGCAGGGAGGTTTTTTGCCCAGAACAGAACCATACCGCCAAACCAAACTTTATGCTAAGTATCTATCAT
>JADLZM010012683.1:338625-345680 GCA_018148995.1 Sinocyclocheilus maitianheensis | reverse complement strand
CATTAATGAGGAAAAAAAATTAACTTAAATGATTTTAGCAAATGGCTGCAATATAACAAAGAGTGAAAACTTTAAGGGGGTCTGAATACTTTCCGTACCCACTGTATATATATATAAAAACATACAATTACTAAACTTCAATTGAAAACTAAAAATGAAAAAAAAAAAAAAAAATTGCTTCATTAAGTATTCAAAATAAGCTTATTAAGTATTGAAAAATGAATAAAAACTAGAATGGTACATGAGTAACACTAGTGTAGTGAGATCAGTCACACGCTCACCGTGGTCTCTGGAGACGGTCTGGAGCTTCTGCTGAGCTTCACATCGCTCCAGCTCCAGATCACGGATCTTCTCCTGCAGGTTCTTCAGCGCGGAGAGAATAGCTGCAAACACACACACGGTTCTGCATTTGTTCAGCTCACTCGCCCTCCTCTCCAATCAGACTAGTCAAAACATGTGCAGCATTCAGCAACTCATTTCATAATGTGAAGCTCGGCCAATCAAAACAGAGCTCGTTTACATACGGATGTCTGGAAGAAGCAAACAACAGTGGCTTTGAATGTAAATGCAAGAAAACAAAGAATCTGAATCTAAACTCTCCAGCAGGTGGAGCTGTTCACCAAGTATTCATGAATACGTTTTATTAATATTTCATCACCAAAACTTTTAATGACTGATCCTGAGCAGAAATCGGCATCCAAACGTCTGTTTGAGATACTATTATAGATCGTATTAATAGTTTCAGTCATTTTATATTTTAATTTGTTAAAGTTTCAGTAATGTTGTCGTTTTTGTAACTTTTATTAGTTTTTTTTTTTATAAATTTTTGTTTTAGTTATTTTAGTACATCAAGATACTATTATAGAACATTATATTATTATTATTTTTTTTTTATATTTTAATTTTTTTATTTAAATAAAATTGAAAAATTCCTGGCCTAAATAAAATAAGTTTACACATATATATATATATATATACACACACTACCAGTCAAAAGTTTGGGATCAGTAAGATTTTTATTACTTTAAGAAGTCTCTTCTGCTCAACAAGGTTGCATTTACTTGATCAAAAATACAGAAAAAAAATTTAATATTGTGAAATATTATTAGAGTTTAAAACAGCTGTTTTCTCTGTGAATATGTGTTAAACTGTGCTGTATTTCTGTGATGCGCAGCTGTATTTTCAGCATCATTCCTCCAGTCTTCAGTGTCACATGATCTTCAGAAATCAAGAATTCAACACATCTTCACTGTTTTAACAGGTAAAATTAGCCTGTTACATTTTTTATTCAATTTAATTTTAACTATCAGCGTCAAGTCACACTCCATTTTAAATTAATTTAAAAAAAACGAATTAATTAAAATATTTCTAAATACTATGTCATTTTATGTACGAAATGTTTAAAGTAGCTCGCTCATCGTCACACAGACTATACTGAGAGCTGAAGCACTGAATTATTCATGAGAGACACATACAGCTGACAATCACTCTCTATACGCACAAGCCTCATGTCATCTGTGCATCTGAGCGAGTGCAGGATCTCCGGTGTCACAGGTGAGTGTGTGTGTGTGTGTGTGTGTGAGAGAGCGAGCGGGTGAGTGAGAGTGTGTGTGTGTGTGTGTGTGAGTGAGTGTGTGAGAGCGTGTGTGTGTGTGTGTGTGTGAGAGAGCGAGCGGGTGAGTGAGAGTGTGTGTGTGTGTGTGTGTGAGTGAGTGTGTGAGAGCGTGTGTGTGTGTGTGTGTGTGAGAGAGCGAGCGGGTGAGTGAGAGTGTGTGTGTGTGTGTGTGTGAGTGAGTGTGTGAGAGCGTGTGTGTGTGTGTGTGTGTGAGAGAGCGAGCGGGTGAGTGAGAGTGTGTGTGTGTGTGTGTGTGAGTGAGTGTGTGAGAGCGTGTGTGTGTGTGTGTGTGTGAGAGAGCGAGCGGGTGAGTGAGAGTGTGTGTGTGTGTGTGTGTGAGTGAGTGTGTGAGAGCGTGTGTGTGTGTGTGTGTGTGAGAGAGCGAGCGGGTGAGTGAGAGTGTGTGTGTGTGTGTGTGTGAGTGAGTGTGTGAGAGCGTGTGTGTGTGTGTGTGTGTGAGAGAGCGAGCGGGTGAGTGAGAGTGTGTGTGTGTGTGTGTGTGAGTGAGTGTGTGAGAGCGTGTGTGTGTGTGTGTGTGTGAGAGAGCGAGCGGGTGAGTGAGAGTGTGTGTGTGTGTGTGTGTGAGTGAGTGTGTGAGAGCGTGTGTGTGTGTGTGTGTGTGAGAGAGCGAGCGGGTGAGTGAGAGTGTGTGTGTGTGTGTGTGTGAGTGAGTGTGTGAGAGCGTGTGTGTGTGTGTGTGTGTGAGAGAGCGAGCGGGTGAGTGAGAGTGTGTGTGTGTGTGTGTGTGAGTGAGTGTGTGAGAGCGTGTGTGTGTGTGTGTGTGTGAGAGAGCGAGCGGGTGAGTGAGAGTGTGTGTGTGTGTGTGTGTGAGTGAGTGTGTGAGAGCGTGTGTGTGTGTGTGTGTGTGAGAGAGCGAGCGGGTGAGTGAGAGTGTGTGTGTGTGTGTGTGTGAGTGAGTGTGTGAGAGCGTGTGTGTGTGTGTGTGTGTGAGAGAGCGAGCGGGTGAGTGAGAGTGTGTGTGTGTGTGTGTGTGAGTGAGTGTGTGAGAGCGTGTGTGTGTGTGTGTGTGTGAGAGAGCGAGCGGGTGAGTGAGAGTGTGTGTGTGTGTGTGTGTGAGTGAGTGTGTGAGAGCGTGTGTGTGTGTGTGTGTGTGAGAGAGAGAGTGTGAGTGAGAGAGTGTGAGTGTACCTGCACTGCTGCTCTCAGGAAAGGCTTTGACGGCTCTGTTAGTGAAGGGCAGGGGTGTGTTTATGAAGGGACGTCCCGCAGGATACTCAGCGTAAGAGGGCAGAGACGTGCTGTCAGACATCGGGACACCCTCCTGCTGAAACACACACACACACACACACACACATCAACATCTCATTTCATTTTACTAAACATATGCAGTTGAAATATTGTAAATTAAATTGCTTAAAATTAGTAGCATATTATGTTGGAAATTATGAAAAACAGAGTTAGATTTGAAATAAATAATATGCCATGTATCAGTCATGGGAACTCTGATGTAATATATAGTTTATTGTATATGATATATATTGTTATTTTTTAAGATTATTGGCTTATTCAACTGTTACTGCAAAAAGCCTTTTTCAAAAACAAAAACTTTTTTTTTTTTACATGCATGTTTTTTTTTAATTGGCCTTTTTCTTTCTCATTTTTAAAATTGACTTTAAAACGGACATGACAAATAAAATCTATAAGTAAAATATATCTTTGCTTTATTTCCTAAACATTTCTGGAAAACAAAACTACATCTTTAATCTGAATTATTATAACAAAGTTTTACATTCACAAGACAAAAAAAACGTAATATATAAACAATGATCTTTAGATGCATTTTGAACTTTAATGCTTTATTTCAGTTTTTTTTTTTTTTTTACAAAACTTATGAAAAAAAAATCTAAAGTTTTCAAATGAATGCAACTGCCCAAAAATCTTGTTTTTATGTTATATTTGTATTATTGTCATTTATCTCGTGGTAGGTTTGTATGTTTTGTTTTAAAGAAATTAGTTTTAAATCCCAAAATCAGCATTAAAACAGCAGAAGTGATCAAAAACAGCCAAAGCATTACTATAATACTACTCTTTGACTTTAATGCACATAATTTTTAAAGCATTATGATGCTTAATGAAACATTTCTCGTTGTTTGCTGATCTGTTTGTGAATGTTGAAGATGTTTTACCTTCTCTCGACCCGCGGACGGGTTTGAGCTCGCGTCCATTCAGATGCGGCTGCAATCTTAGATCATATTTAATTAAAGTAAACTCACTTTTTAAGACCTTTGGCTCTGTTCGCTGTGAATTTGTTGCTTGCTGCTAAAGAGGAAACAAAACACAAGCGTGCAAAGCAGTGGTGAAGCCAGCGATGACAACATCCGGTCTGTAGAATTCTACGTAAAAGTCACGAGTCGTGAACTATAATATTCTAAAATTATGCACAATATTTATGTTATTGAGCTAACAGAGTTATAATAGTGTACAGATTTTGAGTTTAAGATTTTATTAGAGCATTTAAAAAAAAAAAACATCACCTGCTTAAGAATTAGTAGTAAACTGTTCATACGATCTATTTCTCTTAAAAATAATTTATTATATAATGTAAAATCACATGAAAATGAACTCACACGTGTTGCTATGGCTTGAGTGTTGCTTCGTGTCTGTATTTGTATTTAAAATGCTGCCAAACGATTAATCGCGATTAATCGCGTCCGAAATAAAAGTTTTGTTTACATAATATGTGTGTGTGTGTACTGTGCATATTTATTATGTATATATAAATACACACACATACATTTATATATTTAAAAAATATTTGCATGTATATATTTATATTCATGTATTATTTATATTATATATAAATATTTTATATGTAAGCAAAGCATATTTTTCAAATAACTTTTATTTTGGATGCAATTAATCGTGATTAATCGTTTGACAGCCCTACATTTTAAATTCTATCTGTCTTTTTTCCCCAATAAATAATTAAAAGAAAAATCTCAGTCGTTGCATATGACTCTGTTTTATTCCAAACATGGATTATGAATAATTCAGCATTTTCCAGCTCTTCATTGAACACTGAGGAAAGTCCTGTTTTGTATGTTTTCAACCTTTTTTTTTTAAACAGCAAACATGCTTTATTTAACCTGTAATGTTTTTTTAAACTTTCATATAATTTATCTGTACAAAGTTACTCCTTTCATCTTTCATGGGCAAAAACTTTATACAAAATTAAAGTTTTATAATAATAATAATAACAACAACCCATGCTCATTTCTGCACACTGGAGAGGCTGCAGTTGCATAAATGTTTGTTTGGATTTGACGGAAATGTTGGGTTATTTTTAAGTCCCAAAGAATATGTTTCATCACAAAAAAGTCAGTTCTGAAGATCACACGACACAAACGCATCAGGAACATAACTCTTATTTTTATCTCAAAATAAGTCATCATCTGTCTCAAATATCCTGCTTATTATCCCAGAATGCCATGCGGTCTCTGTCCTTAGCAGAAAAAAATAACAAAGGTGAAACATGATGCGTCTGAGGTGCTGAATAAGACAAAATCAGTCTGTCTGTTTCCGAGAGATACTTGAGTGAAAGTCATGAAACCTGACAACAACTCTGACAATCACATTAAAAATACAACTTAAGAAAAGCCCAACACAGAATCATACGGGAAGCTTATTTCCACCATGGAATAAAGAAATTAAAAAGGTAATCGCGACTTTTTAGCTCATAATTCTGACTTTTTTTCTTGCAATTTTGAGTTATATCTCACATTTCAGACTTTTTTCTCGCAGTTCTCAGAATCATGAGACATAAGCTCAAAACTATGACATAACCTTAGAATTCTGAGATATACTGTAAACTTGTGATTATGAGAAGAGAAGTCCAAATTGTGAGAAAAAAGACAGAATTCTAAGAAAAAAGACAGAATTGCGGAAAAAAAGTAAAAATTGCGAGAAAATGTCAGAATTGAGGAAAAAAAGTAAAAATTGCGAGAAAGTCAGAATTGCGAGAAAAAAAGTCAGAATTGCGAGAAAAAAGTCAGAATTGTGAGAAAAACGTCTGAATTGTGAGAAAAAAAGTCAGAATTGTGAGAAAAAAAAAGAACTATGAGAAAAACGTCTGAATTGTGAGAAAAACACAGAATTATGAGAAAAAGTCAGAATTGCGAGAAAATGTCAGAATTGAGGAAAAAAAGTAAAAATTGCGAGAAAGTCAGGATTGCGAGAAAAAAAGTCAGAATTGTGAGAAAAAAACTGAATTATGAGAAAAACGTCTGAATTACGAGAAAAAGTCAGAATTGCGAGAAAAAGTCAGAATTATGAAAAAGATGTCTGAATTACGAGAAAAAAGTCAGAATTGCGAGAAAAATGTGTAAAATCAGAATTGCGAGAATGTGACTTGGAATCGCAAGATATAAACTGGCAATTCAGAAAAAAAAGGCATAATTGTGAGATAAAAAGTGGTAATTACATTTTATGCATATGTTACCATGGCAGACACAGGTTTCCACAGAATCGACACACAGGGGCAACGTGAAATCACTGTATTTTTGACAAGTCAGTTCAGCAGCCGTTTCTGCTTAAAAAAACACTAAACATGTCTGAAAACACGTCATATCATCATCAACATGCCTACAGTACACACACCTCATCCTCACAGTCACACCAACTCTCCGTGCAAACTTCAGCCACGCTCTGCATCCGGATATAAAAATAAACATTTCAAAGGAAGATCCGCCTGAAAAATGGCCCGTGATGATGAGGACGAGGTTGATTTCTGATCACTCTTCAAATGCTGTAAACATCGAGCGGTGTCGGAGGAGCTCGGGGCGGTTCGTCATGGAAACGGGGCCGATGAGGAGACGCTCAGGGGTCAAAGGTCACCAGACGGCGCATTTGTTGACCGGATGCATGGGCGACCCTCTGGGACAGTGAAACACGCGGCCGAACTCCTCGAACTGAGACACGCTGCCGATCACCCTGCAGACAGACTTAGTTAAGACTACTTTAGTTTAAAAAGTAATAACAACTACAGTATATAGACGTATTAAAAATAATAATAAATATTAATTAATTATATTAAAATTTACTACAATTATTAAAAAAATTAATTATAATGCTAAATAATATATAATAATAATAATAATATAAATGACAAAAACACACCAAAAAAATCTAGAACTTTAACTCAATTTAAAAATGAAAAATTTAAAATATAAAAATAAAAAAATGTTAAATAAAAAAAACAAAAAAACTATAATATCTCAGTGATACTAAAATAACGCTGGTCATATTTCAGTATCAGATTTACAAGGATGAATAATTTAAAATAAGTGAATTAATCTATGTATTTATGAATTGATATAAACGTGCCTTAATTACACTAATTTATTTATTTGGTTATGTAATTATTACTATAAATCTTTGATTACTTTGTCTGTTTTAATTTGGTACAGCCTTATAAATGTAA
>JADLZM010012683.1:288465-303465 GCA_018148995.1 Sinocyclocheilus maitianheensis | reverse complement strand
GCACGCGTCCTTCAGGGACTTCCAGTTAAACTGCCATTGTATTTAAAACAAGGTAATTATAATTACTGCACACAAACCCTGACCTGAACACACACACACACACACACTTTAGTCATTTTGTGGCGCCATACGCAGGGACAGTAACTCAATTATACAGAAAGCTTTTGCTCCACAGTGAATCACTGAACTACCAGTCGTCAAATAAATTAATAAAACACACACACACACTCACACACACACAGACACACACACACTCACACACTCACACACTCACACACACACAGACACACACACACTCACACACTCACACACTCACACACACACAGACACACACACACTCACACACTCACACACTCACACACACACAGACACACACACACTCACACACTCACACACTCACACACACACAGACACACACACACTCACACACTCACACACTCACACACACACAGACACACACACACTCACACACTCACACACTCACACACACACAGACACACACACACTCACACACTCACACACTCACACACACACAGACACACACACACTCACACACTCACACACTCACACACACACAGACACACACACACTCACACACTCACACACTCACACACACACAGACACACACACACTCACACACTCACACACTCACACACACACAGACACACACACACTCACACACTCACACACTCACACACACACAGACACACACACACTCACACACTCACACACTCACACACACACACACACTCACACACTCACACACACTCACACACACACACACACGCACATTACCTTAATTTAAACACTGTAAAGGTTTAAATATGAGTTATTTTTTCTACACCAGATACTTAAAAATGACTTTCATTGGTGTGAACTAATGCATTCGATCAGTTCAGGCTTATTCATCATAATATGAGTATATGAATATAGAAATCATAAAGAATCATGGTAAATCTCAAAGTATCGTGGCATTACCATCACTGAACACTGTACAATTTAAAATATAAGTTATTTCTACTACATTAGATCCTTAAAAATGGCTTTAATTGGTGTGAACTAATAGATTCAGTCTTATTAATGAGATTATGACTCAAATAAAGCAAATATTAGGTATTTAACAGTGCACACCATAGCAGTTTTGTAAAAAAAAAAAAAAACAATGAAATACTTGAAATATATGAAGTATTTTGGACATGGCAACACAGTCCACAATTCAACTTTGGCACAGAAACTGATCAAATTCTGCTTGCAACAGCTTGACTTGTTAAACTATGGTACTTTGAAATACCATGGTACATGAATACTGTTCACGGTATTACCGTATGGTACCACCAGTACTTTGTTTGCAACAAAATTACATATCAGCATTTTGGTCACTCTCTCTCTCTCTCTCTCTCTCTCTCTCTCTCTCTCTCTCTCTCTCTCTCTCTCTCTCTCTCTCTCTCTCTCTCTCTCTCTCTCTCTCTCTCTCTCTCTCTCTCTCTCTCTCTCTCTCTCTCTCTCTCTCTCTCTCTCTCTCTCTCTCTCTCTCTCTCTCTCTCTCACACACACACACACACATCGTCCCTCTGTGATCTCGAACTGCTGTTGAGGAGAATTCAGAGAGATTTGAGGAGATTCACTCACCTGGAGAAGACAGAGAGCAAAAAAGTCCCGGGGAGGCGGAGAGAATCACTGCGCGATAGCAGCGCGTTCCGCCACGCCAGTGTGTGTGTGAGTGTGTGTGTGTGTGTGAGAGAGAGAGAGAGAGAGAGAGAGAGAGAGAGAGAGAGAGAGAGAGAGAGAGAGAGAGAGAGAGCAGGGGGGGAGCACAAGCAGTCCTGAAATGACAGAGCGCTGAGGGTTTGGATACGCTGCGCTCTTGTGTGTCAGTGTGTGTGTGCGCGTGCGTGCGTGATAGATTGAGTGTATGTGTGTGTGTGTGTGTGTCTGTGTGAGCGTGTGTGTGTGTGGGTGTGTGTGGGGGAGCGCGCGTTTGTGTGTGTGTGTGTGTGTGGGTGGGTGTGTGTGTGTGTGTGCGTGTGTGCGTGAGTGTGTGTGTGTGTAGGTGTGAGTGTGTGTGTGTGTGTGAGAGAGAGAGAGCGCGAGAGAGAGAGAGAGAGAGAGAGCACACGCAGTCCTGAAATGACAGAGCGCTGAGGGTTTGGATACGCTGCGCGCTTGTGTGTGAGTGTGTGTGTGCGCGTGCGTGCGTGATAGATTGAGTGTATGTGTGTGTGTGTGTGTGTCTGTGTGAGCGTGTGTGTGTGTGGGTGTGTGTGTGAGTGTGTGTGTGAGTGTGTGTGTGTGTGTGAGTGTTTTGTGTATCTTGCGTCTTCAGAGTTATGTTTCATCCTCAGTTCAGGTGCTGTTCGGGTCTCTCTCTCTCTCTCTCTCTCTCTCTCTCTCTCTCTCTCTCTCATTAAATATGTTCTCATTATGCAAATGAGGTTTCCGCCCGCTCATATCATTAACTCTCAAACAGTTATTCTCGTTTGCAGCGTCGGTCTTTGCTCAAACAGTTTCGCTATAACTCATTTAACCCATTAATCGTGCTAATAAGAAGACGAACAGCGAGAACTCCTCTGATGTGCGCGTTTTCTTCACTATTTGCCTCCAGAGAAACTCCTTTTGGTGATGCAAATGATGGTGGTAATGCTTTCCTAAAGTATGTTTTCTAAGATTTCTTTCAGAGCTTTTAAGGTTTAGGGGAGTTTGTAGTCATAATTAGCTTTATTTTAAAACGTCCAGAGAGAATTTGGTTTTAATGGGTATGAGTGGGTATGAGTGCTTAACTAGATATAGTTTGTGGAAATGTAGCTCGAGAAACCTTCCTTTGGGACAAGCCTCAAATTAATTAGATTTTTTTTACATGTTTATTTATTTTTTATAGTATAGCGTCTGGGTTAGTTTATTATAGGTCTATATTAAAAACAATAGAAGTATATGATATGATCTCATTTAGATGCACTCTTTAAAATAAAAGTTCTTTATTGGCATTGAAGGTTCCACGAAGAACCTTTAACATCCATGGAAACTTTCCATTGCACAAATGTTCTTTTTAGTGGAAAAACGTTCTTTATACTCTTGAATATAAAGGGTCCAAAAGGGATTTTTAAAAATAAAATAACTATTTTTTGGTTCCCCAATGAACCTTTCAGTGATAAGTTCTTAAAAGAACCTTTTTGTTTCAGTAATATAAAGAACATTTTAATAATCGAAAGAAACTTTTCCACTACACTCATAAAAATAAAGGTTCAAAATTGTATATTTTTTTTTTCACAGTGATAGAACGCTCTTAAAAATAAAGGTTCTATAATGGCAATGATGGTTCTTTGAAAAGAACTGTTTACAAAAAGGTTATTTTGGGAACCAAAAATGTTTCTTGGCATCGTTGTGAAAACCTACTTTTGGAACCTTTGTAAGAGTGAAGATCCATTTTTGGTTTCCTTTCAGTAAACAGTTCTTTTATTCATAATCTAAAGAACCTTTTTCCACTACAGAGAACATTTAGTGGTTCAATGGATGGCAAAGGTTCTTCATGGAACCATCAATGCTTATAAAGAACCTTTACTTTCAAGAGTGTAGATTATGAAGAGGTTCCTTATTGGCATTTATGGTTCCATGAAGAACCTTTAACATCCATGGAACCTTTTCATTGCTCAAAAGGTTCTTTAAAGTGGAAAATGTTATTTTGATTATTAAAATGTTCTTTAGATTAAGTTAATTTAAGAACAGTTCACAGAAAGGTTCTTTGGGGAACCAAAAATGGTTCTTCTATGGTGAAAACCTTTATTTTAGAAGAACCGTTTTTGGTTCCACAAAGACCTTTCAGTGAACAGTTTTTAAAAGAACCATTTTTTATAGTGTCAAGAACATTTTAATAATCTAAAGACTATATTTCCACTAAAAACAACTTTTTGTGCATTGGAAGGGTTCTTTGCGGAACCATTGATGCCAATAAGGAGGAACCTTTAAGAGTGTGGATTAATAAAAGGTTCTTTATTGGCAATGATGGCTTCACGAAGAAACTTTAACATCCATGGAACCTTTCCCTTGCACAAAAGGTTCTTTAAAGTGGAAATGGTTCTTTAAAGTGGGAATGGCTTAAGTTTATTAACAAGTTCTTCATATTAAGAAAAAAATGGTTCTTTTAAGAACTGTTCTCAGAAAGGTTCTTTGGGGAACCAAATATGGCTCTTATATGTCAAAATGCTGCGTGTAGCTGAGTAAACCCATGTGTGTGTGTGTGTGTGTGTGTGAGACTGAGAGTGAATGAATGTGTGTGTGTTGTAAATGTGATTAGTGGGAGTGGCTGTAGAGCGGACGGTGCACTCGTGGCGATTACCTCGTGCAGTGCGCACCCTGCATGCTAAAGCGCATGTGGCACATCCCTTTATCTGGATTTAATCACCCCACCAGAGACACACACACACACACCAAGCCTGAAAATATAAAACAGAAGCAGCTGTGATTGTGTCCGAGCCTTAAAATAATGCAAAACAGCTTCCTTTTTCATGCATGCCAAAGAAATCTGAATTTCTCACAAAACACCCTGCCAATGGCAAAAGAGCGGCGCCAGCGTGTGTGTGTCTCACTCCAGGGTGTGTATGATATTGCCTTGATTTGTAGGCATTGGTTGCTTTTCTGAGCTACAAAGCATAGTGGTTGTGTTGAAGGGTCAGTGTGTGTGTGTGTGTGTGTGTAAGTGAAGTGGATGGAAATCAGGCACAGAATGTGACAGCTGTCTACTGCTGCTGCTGGTCAGAGGGGGTGTGGCTCTATTAAAGAGGCGTGGCTCACTGCCAGAAAGAAAGTGACTTCAGCGCTGTCACGCCTCATTAATATTCTGATGTCATTGCTCCGGCCCCTCCCCCACTATACACTGGAGATGAAAGTATGATATCATTCCATATGGATGGCCAGAGAGAAGACACAACGGCCACTCGATCCATCACCCCTGAGTGCTCTCTCTCTCTCACTCTCTCTCTCTCTCTCGCCCTCTTTTTTAGGCATCATGTACACGTTCCCAACTTGAAGGCTGTCCAGAATGTAAGAAGCCTTATTATGCTGCTTCTATAGGATATACTTGTTTTGTATATTCGACACAAAAACAGAAAGCTGGTTTTATGCAACTTCCAGGAATCAGGGTCTGTATTATGGACGTTTAAGGTAATTGTGAGTTTTTATCTCACAATTCTGAGTTTATATCTTGATTCGAATATCTCACAATTCAAAGTTTATATTTCGTCATTCCGACTTTTTTCACGCGCAATTACCTTTTTTTTATATTTAATAGTATTACAAAAAAAAATGTTGTGCCAAATTAATGAAATAAATAAATAAGATTGCGTAAAATAAAGTCATAAAAATGTGAAAATAAAGACAAAATTCATAGCATTGTGAGATTAAAGTTGATATATTTTGAGAAATGAGAAAGAATTTTTTGTAGAAAGAAGTTATTTAACGAACACTTAACAAGCCTTTTTGCTCCTGGATGTGGCTCCTGTTTGTCAGACGTTATGCTACATTAATGCCATGTGAAGATGTGATATTCCCATGAATCGCCATAGCACTAATTATGATATTATAAATGGAAAAATGCTGACCATGAGCTCTGATTTCATGGGTTATTTCTACATGTAATATAATAGACAAAAAATGACAGCGATATTATATATTAATACATGTGTCAGATGTATGTTGACAATAAAGCAGCAGGAATGATCTGTTTTGAATATTTAATATTTAATGTGAATAAAATATACAGTGTGTTCCAAGCGACTGAGAAAGTCTGTGATTCAGAACTAAATAGAACAGAACAAGAATGCTATGAAGTAAAATAAATACTTAAGACTAAGATTGCTGCTTTATTTCTATGTGACCAATCAAATGCAAGCAAACCAGGGACTGTTTTCTTGCTTGCACTGAAGCTCAAGATGCAGAAGAAACAACATTTTCCAATCTATGTTGCCATTCAACTTTTCTCTCAAATTGGTGTGCTGATAATATAATTAGTGATGAAAAAATTGTGTAAAAGTATGCAAAACACAAGCATTTCCACAGTGGTCTTAGACTTTTGTACCTCACTGTCTCTCTAGAGTCTCTCTCGCTTTACAGAATGAAAATAATTAATCACAAAATAAACATATTTCAAGGGAAAAGCCACCTGCCAAGGAGAGAATTCATCACTCCCAACATAAAAGACAAAGCAAGTCTGGATAACGTTTTCATTCACTGTCGCCTAATAAAAATTCTCTTCACCTCACATCAATGACTCAAAAACAATTTTGTTTTTAATTAAAAAAACAAATAAAACAAAACAAAAAAACTTTTTCATGTTTGTTTGTGTAATCCCCAGCCAACTTTATAGCATAAATCCAGAAGCATACTTTACATATGTACACAAAACATGAACATTTGACTGACTTATTACAAGCGTTTGGCGGTAATCTACTGTTGTGGTAAACAAAACCTCAGTACCTCAGAATATATTTACGTTGTGCATGCCTATTATATAAATTAAAGGAGGTCGGGCTACCTCTACATTCAGCGGAAGTAGTTTAAAGTCACAACAACCGAACCTCGAACCGAAGAGTTTGCAAGCGACAATAAAAAAAAATGCATCTGTAATAAAACACGAATCAACATAGTTTGCTATGCGTTGACTAGATTCACAAAACAATGTGTATGTTGGTAACAAATCCAATCTTTAAACCAGTTAGGCCTACTACTTTGGTCTATTTGCCAATGAATTGCCTTGCCAAGTTATAGTTTCCACTGTTATCTGATATGAACAGCGATTCTGTCTAATGTTGGCATTTTCAAACTTTTGTAACATTATTTCAAAACAACAACAGCACACAAGCTAAATTACTTACAAGTGATGGGCGCTTAAACGCTGCTTCGTGAAGCTTCGAAACCTTTGCGAATAATTTGTTTGAACCAGTGATTCGGAGCGATTATCAAACTGCCAAAGTCACGTGATTTCAGTAAACGGGGCTTCTGTTTCGAAATGAATCAAAATCATTTCAATGGAATAGATCAGTTTAAAAGAGTTAAAAACGGGCAGACAAATTAATCACCCATTTGTATAATAAAAAGGAAGAGTAGCTTGATTAACCAATCTCTCCATAAAACAAACAAAACAAGCCCTGTAATTTAATAATAAAAAAACGTATACCGACGCGCTATTAGATGATTTATTAATAGTAATTGTTAGTAAACAGTTAGTTTGTAAAAAGGTGTTTTATGCATGTTTGAGCCGTGTTCTTCGAGCGCTTTGAAACACTCAATACTTTTGCGGAGCAATTGGTTCAATTGATTCAAAATTACAAAAAGCGTAGTTTCTCCCATCGCTACTATTTACCTGCTCAAAAAACATAATTTTCAGATATCTGTCTTTTGTTATTGGGAGAGTTTTGATGTTGTTAGTGACATTCGTGCTGATTAAGCGATCATCTGTAATCATGATCACAGCGTTGGGTTGCAAAACATCAGATTCATTCAGAGCCGAAGCACGACTCACGTAACGACCAAAACAATGTTCCTCCGCGAGTTACTTATGTAGTTTTGTGCTTTTTGCAAAGGTTACATAGTGTAGCTTTAAAATAAAGCATACAACCTCTTGTGGCATATTTGTTTTATACATTTCTGGCAAAAACAATATTATGAAAAAAATCACAGATATCTGTTTTATAACTATTTGTAGCCACTGTGTCATGTTTACATTGGTCAGATCATTTCTGTCTTCAGTGAAGTGTGTGTGTGTGCGAGAGAGAGAGAGCGCGCGAGAGTGTGTGTGTGGTGAGTGTGGGTGTGTGTGCGTGTGTGAGAGAGAGAGAGAGAGAGAGAGCGTGTTTTGAGAGTGGGTGTGTGTGTGTGTGTGTGGGTGTGAGAGGGAGAGAGAGAGAGAGAGTGTGTGCGTGTGTGAGTGTGTGTGTGTGTGTGAGAGAGAGAGAGACACTGTGTTTGTGTGTGTGTGTGTGTGTGAGAGAGAGAGAGACACTGTGTTTGTGTGTGTGTGTGTGTGTGAGAGAGAGAGAGACACTGTGTTTGTGTGTGTGTGTGTGTGTGAGAGAGAGAGAGACACTGTGTTTGTGTGTGTGTGTGTGTGTGAGAGAGAGAGAGACACTGTGTTTGTGTGTGTGTGTGTGTGTGAGAGAGAGAGAGACACTGTGTTTGTGTGTGTGTGTGTGTGTGAGAGAGAGAGAGACACTGTGTTTGTGTGTGTGTGTGTGTGTGAGAGAGAGAGAGACACTGTGTTTGTGTGTGTGTGTGTGTGTGAGAGAGAGAGAGACACTGTGTTTGTGTGTGTGTGTGTGTGTGAGAGAGAGAGAGACACTGTGTTTGTGTGTGTGTGTGTGTGTGAGAGAGAGAGAGACACTGTGTTTGTGTGTGTGTGTGTGTGTGAGAGAGAGAGAGACACTGTGTTTGTGTGTGTGTGTGTGTGTGAGAGAGAGAGAGACACTGTGTTTGTGTGTGTGTGTGTGTGTGAGAGAGAGAGAGACACTGTGTTTGTGTGTGTGTGTGTGTGTGAGAGAGAGAGAGACACTGTGTTTGTGTGTGTGTGTGTGTGTGAGAGAGAGAGAGACACTGTGTTTGTGTGTGTGTGTGTGTGTGAGAGAGAGAGAGACACTGTGTTTGTGTGTGTGTGTGTGTGTGAGTGTGTGTGTGTGTGTGTGTGCGTGCGCATTTATAAATCAAAAATCAGTCACTGTGTGTGTGTGTATTTATGGACTGTGGAGTCTGAACTGCTGGAATGGGACAGAAGGAGTTTTCAATTTAATTAAACAATACATTTATTTGAGAGGCTTATGCAAATCCAAACGAATAACTAATATTAGCAGGAGCGTTTATCCATTTGTTCAGCGTTACGCAGGAGCATGACAGACCCACAGCGCTGTAATGACCTCATGGTCAAGCACTGCATCTGGAACTGTGAAAGAAACGATGTTAATGGGATCACACACAGAGACCAGAGAGAGAAATGAGAGAGAGAGATTTTATATGGACTACTCCGTTCAGAGTCATTCACACCCGGAGCGCTGCTCTCACACAGACCCCAAAAATATCATTCGGTCATCATTTACTCTCCATCATGTCCCTTCAAACCCTTGTGACCTTGTTTTTCTTCTACTGAACACAAAAGACAGCCGCAGTTTTCCATTCAGCGAAGGTGGATGGTGATTTTTTTACTACAAAGCTCCATAAAACCATAAAAGTAGTTTTTGCACTATTTTTTAAGCCATATCCAAGGTAACAAATTTAGGTTATAATAACGTTGTTGGAACATTGTTTTGAAATGTATCTGAAAAGTCCCGTTTTCTTGTCATGATTAGAACGTTATTTAAAGTTTCCTAAAACGTTTCTTACAAGATTCTACTAACTAACTTTTACTCAAAATATTTGAACGTTTATTTATATTAGTCTAAGAAAACTAAAATGTCCAGTTTTCGTCTTATGATTATAACATTATTTAAAGGTTACACAAACCTTCATCAAGTGCAAACAACATCATTAGACGTTTTTCCACAGTGTTATGAGAATGTATATCATATATTAATAAAGATATAAGAACGTTCCNATATATTTAAACATTTGATAGCTTTGTCAGAGAAACAAACCTAAATCTATGTTATTTGCTGATAAATTTGTTGATGAAATAAAGTCATATGAGTATTGAATGACATGAGTAAGTAAATGACAGAAATTGTATTTTTAGGTGAACAATCCCTCTAAAACGGTTGAATATTCTCACAAAAAAAGAAGAAAACAAAAGAGAAACATGCAAAATGCCACAACTTTCATAAAGTGAGAGGAGATGGAGGGGGTCGTAATGGTTGCAGCACAGAAATTAAAAACGGCAGTCAACTTATTGGCTTTCAATTGATTAAGAAGGTTGTTTGAAGGTCTCTCTCTCTCTCTCTCTCTCTTTATAAAAGTCTATTGGAGTGGAATTAGATCACCAGGCAATTAAAGGCAACCTACTGAACACACACACTCCCTCTGTTCCAGCTCATAATTTTTATTCAGCATTATTAAAGTGTGACCACAGGCGCTCTGGTCAGACACTCTGAACGCTAGAAAGAGAAGGAAGAGGCGCAAAACAATTGACATGAAGAAAGTCAGCGAAAGACAGAACGTAAACCGCTTTTCTTGCCATTTTTTATTATCTTTGAGAAGAGTGTGCTGGTACTTTAAGTGATCAGACGCACTTACATTTTCACCTGTTGGACCAGAAAACAGCTGAAAAAATCCACAGATGCATAATGAAAGAAGGATGTGAGCTATATAGAAACCTGGTTCTCATGTTAGACAGTAAGAAACCACCTAGAAGCCACTGACTAAACCCTAGCAACTGCATAGCAACAGCCTAACAACCACCCACAACGTTCTAGCAGCCAAATAACAACAGCCTATCAACCACCCACAACACCCTAGCAACCGCATAGCAACAACCTAGCAACCAGCGACAAAATTATAGCAGCCACATAGCAACAGCCTAGCAACCGCATAGCAACAACCTAGCAAACAGCGACAACATTATAGCAGCCACATAGCAACACCCTAGCAACCGCATAGCAACAACCTAGCAAACAGCGACAAAATTATAGCAGCCACATAGCAACAGCCTAGCAACCACCCACAACACTCTAGCAGTTACATAGCACCAGCTTAGCAACCACCCACAATGTTCTAGCAGCCAAACAACAACAACCTAGCAACCATCCACCAAACTCTAGCAACCAGATAGCAACAGCCTAGCAACCACCCACAACATTCTAGTAACTGCCACATAGCAACAGCTTTGCAACAACCCACAACATTCTAGCTGCCGCATAGTAACAGCCTAGTAATCAACCACAACATTCTAGCAGCCGCATAGTAACAGCCTAGCAACTATCCAAAACATTATAGCAGTCGTACAACAACAGCCTAGCAACAACCCACATTCTAGCAGAGGCATAATAACAGTTTAGCAGCCACATAGCAACAGCCTAACAACCACCCACAATGTTCTAGCAGCCGCATAGCAGCAGCCTAGCAACCACCCACAATATTCTAGTAACTGCCACATAGCAACAGCTTTGCAACAACCCACGACATTCTATCAGCCGCATAGTAACAGCCTAGCAACGATACACAACATTCTGGAAGGTGCATAGCAACAGCCTAGCAACTATCCAAAACATTATAGCAGTCGTACAACAACAGCCTAGCAACCACCCACAACATTCTAGTAACTGCCACATAGCAACAACTTTGCAACAACCCACAACATTCTAGCAGCCGCATAGTAACAGACTAGCAACCATCGACAACATTCTGGCAGGTGCATAGCAACAACCTAGCAACCACCCAGGACTGCAACATTCCACATGAACAAAATCACATTTTCTAGATTCTAGATATTATTATTTAATTGCATGTACATGTACAAGCATATGTTTCGCCAGTGTACATCTGTTTTATCATCAGAAATGAACTTCTCAAATCTGAATGTAACGTACAGAGGAACAGCTGTTGGATGCTGGATGAGAAAGAGGGATAGACGGCAGGACAGAGAGAGAGATTAGCCTGTTAGCGTCCCGTCACGATCTGTTGTACTAACCAGATAATGAAGTGAACTAATTGGATCTGTTGGCACTTTGTATTCAATTAATCAATTACTGCGATGTGTGCGTGTGTGTGAGATATGCATGACTGTAGGTGCATTAGTGTACGACTGCATGTGTGTGTGTGTGTGTGTGTGTGTGCGCGTGTGTGTCTCTGTGTGTGTGTGTGTGTGTGTGTCTGTCTGTCTGTGTGTCTGTGTCTGTGTGTGTGTGTGTGTGTGTCTGTGTGTCTGTGTGTGTGTGTGTGTGTGTGTGTGAGTGAGTGTTTGTGTTGCCATCAGCTTTGTTGTAGGTCTGTAATGATCAGAACAGGAATCTGTGTAGTTCATCTCTGTGGCTACTGACCCTCATACAACCTCATTACAGACAGAATACACACACACACACACACACACACACCCACACACACACACACACACACACACACGCGCCGCGCGCGCGTGTGTGAATCTGTAAGCTGAAGGACTGTGATGATGTTCATCATCTATCAATCACAATCAATGATCACGATGTTCACAACCAGCAGCTTCCTCTAAAAGAGAATCAGAACCGATGATTCAGCTGCAGGACGATGTGTCTGTCTGAACCCGGCACAGAAGTCGCTCAGGATCATGTGAAGCGGAGCTCGAGAAACTGATGTCTGGAGTGAGGGAAACTGCAGACTGAAGCAGCAGGAGTTTAATTTCTCTCTGGAGAGCCGTTATTGTTTCGTGCTCACGCTTAATGTAATTATTCGTCAGACTGTGCAACTCTCTGAAATCTCACACACTGCTTGTGTTTGAGCTTCACTGACTCAACTCAACGTCACACTCTGCCTTTGTGCCTTTCCTTTTCTTCTCTGTATGTTAGTAAAGCTAAAAGTGCAAATTCACCACCTCTGAGTTCCCATTAATTAACCTTTAATTAAACGTCTCTCTGCTGTCGAAATAGGAAACTACATGACTCGTGATTCTGATCCATTAAACTGAAACGCAGTTTACAAGCCATTTTACTCTCATAATGTGACACGCTTTCTATATTTAACAGGACATTTGATCAGGAACCTTCATATTAGAGAAGTTTAGCGTTCCTCACATTTGAGGGTGAAACACCAGATTGGAGCTTCATTCAGAAGCTGTTTTATAGTGATTCTGCTGCTTCTCTGTCCACCGGAGTGTGAAGAGAGATGGAGAGAGAGAGAGTTTCTGTGAACTCAGGGCTGCTTTGACTGACAGGTTCATCACGGAGGTCTGTAGGGGACTGTGCTCTAATGAGAAATATCTGTTCTAATGAATCTTAATTAAAAGCACATCATAAACCTGTGAACTAGTGCATGTGATTGAGTCTCTCCCCAACACACACACACACACACACACACACACACACACACACACACACACACACACACACACACACACACACACACACACACACACACACACACACACACACACACACTCACTCACTCCACACACACACCCACTCACTCCCTCACACACCCTCACACACTCACTCCCCCACACAAACACACACCCCCCCACCCACCCACCCTCAGAAACACCACACTTTAGAAAAGGGCACGAATAATCACATTATCTGCAGTTGGAAAATATCAAGGAGAATATTTTTAGCGTCGTTAAGCAGGGGCGTCATGCACCAATGTTTTTAACGGGCCACCAGCAGCAGTCCTAGCTTACTTAACAAGTTAGTGATTCATTGCATGTTAGTCTAGTGGTATTGTTTTATTTAGCAAGTTTGAGAACCTATTTATTTATTTTAATATTTTGCCCCCCAAAAATTGCTCTCTCGCTCTCTCTCTCTCTCTATTCATAATGGCGGCTGTTTGAGACTGTATTGGTTTCGATCAATCATACTCTGCTTAGAGCTGAATGTGTTGACCGCTGCATTTCTGCTGCCTTTCACTGAAGACATACGAGACAGAGAAATTAAACGACGGGAGACTTTTGACTTTCACACTGTGTTATTGACCACGCTCAGCTAAACACACACACACACACACACACACACACACACACACACACGGCTGAGAGAAGCGCGCGTGTGTGTGTGTATGTGTGCGTGTGCGCGCGCGCGTGTGTGTGTGTGTTTTGAACACATGTACACGTGTCAAATCAAACAGACAAAAAAATCAACAATTAAAAAATAGAAAATAAGCAAAATAAAACACTTGGTAAAAATAAATAGAATCAAGAATTAAAAAATTAAAATAAATAATTTTAAAATAAAAACAATCAAAATAAATCACAAAAATTAATTCAGTCATAAAAATGTAAAAAAATAAAATAAAACAATCAAAACAAAACATACAAAATATGAATTCTATTATAAAATGTAAAACTGAAATAAATAATTAAAAAGAGAATTTTTTTAAATAAAACACTTACTAAAATAAATGCAAATATAAAAATGTCAAATGAAATGAATAATTTTAGAATAAAAACAACCAAAATAAAACATTTACTAAAAATTAAATAATAAAAATGCAAAAAAATTAATAATTGAAAAAAATCTAAATAAATCACTTACTAAAAATTAATTCAATAAAAAAATTTAAATTTGAAAATAAAAACACTTACTAAAAAAGATTAAATATTTATTTGTTTACCTGCATGTCATGTGATCATCAACCAACATCAGAGAACTGTAAGCATGCAGATGCATTATTAAAATATTGAAATATTAACTTAAAAATAACAAACAGGGCTAAATATTTAACGTCAAATGGGTTTGGCTGATAAAAAAGTTTGTGAGTCCCTGCTGCAGAAGAAAATGCAGGTCTCTTCAGGTAAAGTTACATTCCTCACTGAATCAGATCTGCTGGAAACCGTATGAAGAATCAGTCCTCAAGCGAAGAACCCAAAGCCCGTCTTCATGAGAGACAGAGAAACAATCAGTGATTTCCACAGAGCAGGAGAACGAGCATCAGACTGACTGATTGGTAACTAGTTGGCCGTGGCGCCGATTTCTGTATCAGTCGGAGAAACATTTGTTTGTGCCACGGCGAGCAGATGGAGTAAATAACTCACAAATTACAGCAGCATCATGTTCCTTACTGTAATGAGAGAGAGACATACACAGCGCCATCAGACAGACCACATCATATTTACTGTAGCAGCCATTAAAGCTGCAGATATTCCTCTAAACTTCACTCGCTTTCCTCTCAAATCACTCCGTCATAATGAGAGGCCATTAACACTGAACACAGCCATCAGATACAAGAGCAACTACAACAACCCTCAGGCGCGCATGTGTGTGTGTGTATGTGTGTGTGTGTCTATGTGTGTGTGTGTGTGTATTTGTGTGAGAGTGTGTGTGTGTGTGTGTGTGTGTCTGTGTTTGTGTGAGTGTGTGTGTGTGTGTGTGTGTGTGTGTGTGTGTGTGTGTGTGTGTGTGTGTGTGT
>JADLZM010012683.1:274442-288282 GCA_018148995.1 Sinocyclocheilus maitianheensis | reverse complement strand
TGTGTGTGTGTGTGTGTGTGTGTGTGTGTGTGTGTGTGTGTGTGTGTGTGTGTGTGTGTGTGTGTGTGTGTGTGTGTGTGTGTGTAAGTGTGTGTGTCTGTGTTTGTGTGAGTGTGTGTGTGTGTGTGTGTGTGTGTGTGTGTGTGTAAGTGTGTGTGTCTGTGTTTGTGTGAGTGTGTGTGTGTGTGTGTGTGTGTGTGTGTGTGTGTGTGTGTGTCTGTCTGTCTGTCTGTCTGTCTGTCTGTGTGTGTGTGTGTGTGTGTGTGTGTGTGTGTTTATACAGCACTCACTATCACACACTCGCGGGTCTGCTAAACATTAGAACCCGGAGAAGCTTTTTGGGAAATAATCATTATATTTTAATTTTCAATTATGCTTAGCCACAGTGCAAAGATCATAAATTGTAGCCGGCCACATAAAACGACGATTTTAAGCCTCTGACGAACAGATGAGTCGATAATCAAACCGATATAGCCTTTCAGCGAATCAGGAGCGTGAGACTGCTGCCAGTCATTAATATTCATGATCTGATTAAGCGGGGAAACTGACACAACTACTCAATTAAATCAACTGAAATCTATAAAATAAATAACTTTTGGCTATGCATAGTAACTTAAGATCAGACAGAGCACGTTTTTCAGGTTTTTTCACAACACTTTTTTGGTTGACTTTTTTTAATTTATAAAAGAGCAGTGCACTTAGTCAGTCTAATCAAGGATTATAGCACGAGCGCTCTAAAATCTTTGCTCTAAAATTAATGTTAAATATATATTTATAAATTAATATTGTACAAATGACATCAAAAACGTTTGTTAAATAATTTATATACATCATACACTTTAAAATAAATAAAATAAATGATTAAATAAATAAATATGTATGCACAGTTGTTAATTAATTAATTTGCACAGCTGACCCATTTCTTTTCTTCATTCTCCAAAAAATGTAAGCTTGTGTATTCCAGGAAAAGCAGTAAATAGCGTGAGTATAAAGACAGAAATGTCACTTTTGAACGAACAGTTCCTGTAATGTACAGCTGAATAAATAAGTGAAGTGTGTGTGAACATGAATTAGTGTCAGAACAGGAGTGACATCCGTATTCATCTGCAGTGTGAACAGCGTATTTGAAGATCAGATGTGTGTGTTTATTGGCATGAATCTCTCTCTCTCTCTCTCTCTCATTCAGAGTTTGATTAAATTCTACACATCATAGAGCCGCATTGAAAGTCAAGAGTAAATTAAAGGATCCGGCTGCTCTTACAGTAAATAAATATTAAATCAATTTTAAAGTGCTGCTACGAGAGCAGCTTGTGATTGAGTTTATTTCTCTCTCTAGAGACGATCAGCAGATGCCGAGATGCCGCGTCAATGTTTTATATATTTCATTATATCTTTCATATATTATGTTTATAGGTGGGAGGAGGAAGACAGCCTGCTTTTGTTTCACTACCTGTTTATGAATACTGTGATTTGTTTGTGTGTGTGTGTGAGAGCGAGAGAGAGAGAGAGCGTGTGTGAGTGAGTGAGTGTGTGTGTGCGCGCGCGGGTGTGTGTGTGTGAGAGCGAGAGAGAGAGAGAGCGTGTGTGAGTGAGTGAGTGTGTGTGTGCGCGCGCGGGTGTGTGTGTGTGAGAGCGAGAGAGAGAGAGAGCGTGTGTGAGTGAGTGAGTGTGTGTGTGCGCGCGCGGGTGTGTGTGTGTGAGAGCGAGAGAGAGAGAGAGCGTGTGTGAGTGAGTGAGTGTGTGTGTGCGCGCGCGGGTGTGTGTGTGTGAGAGCGAGAGAGAGAGAGAGCGTGTGTGAGTGAGTGAGTGTGTGTGTGCGCGCGCGGGTGTGTGTGTGTGAGAGCGAGAGAGAGAGAGAGCGTGTGTGAGTGAGTGAGTGTGTGTGTGCGCGCGCGGGTGTGTGTGTGTGAGAGCGAGAGAGAGAGAGAGCGTGTGTGAGTGAGTGAGTGTGTGTGTGCGCGCGCGGGTGTGTGTGTGTGAGAGCGAGAGAGAGAGAGAGCGTGTGTGAGTGAGTGAGTGTGTGTGTGCGCGCGCGGGTGTGTGTGTGTGAGAGCGAGAGAGAGAGAGAGCGTGTGTGAGTGAGTGAGTGTGTGTGTGCGCGCGCGGGTGTGTGTGTGTGAGAGCGAGAGAGAGAGAGAGCGTGTGTGAGTGAGTGAGTGTGTGTGTGCGCGCGCGGGTGTGTGTGTGTGAGAGCGAGAGAGAGAGAGAGCGTGTGTGAGTGAGTGAGTGTGTGTGTGCGCGCGCGGGTGTGTGTGTGTGAGAGCGAGAGAGAGAGAGAGCGTGTGTGAGTGAGTGAGTGTGTGTGTGCGCGCGCGGGTGTGTGTGTGTGAGAGCGAGAGAGAGAGAGAGCGTGTGTGAGTGAGTGAGTGTGTGTGTGCGCGCGCGGGTGTGTGTGTGTGAGAGCGAGAGAGAGAGAGAGCGTGTGTGAGTGAGTGAGTGTGTGTGTGCGCGCGCGGGTGTGTGTGTGTGAGAGCGAGAGAGAGAGAGAGCGTGTGTGAGTGAGTGAGTGTGTGTGTGCGCGCGCGGGTGTGTGTGTGTGAGAGCGAGAGAGAGAGAGAGCGTGTGTGAGTGAGTGAGTGTGTGTGTGCGCGCGCGGGTGTGTGTGTGTGAGAGCGAGAGAGAGAGAGAGCGTGTGTGAGTGAGTGAGTGTGTGTGTGCGCGCGCGGGTGTGTGTGTGTGAGAGCGAGAGAGAGAGAGAGCGTGTGTGAGTGAGTGAGTGTGTGTGTGCGCGCGCGGGTGTGTGTGTGTGAGAGCGAGAGAGAGAGAGAGCGTGTGTGAGTGAGTGAGTGTGTGTGTGCGCGCGCGGGTGTGTGTGTGTGAGAGCGAGAGAGAGAGAGAGCGTGTGTGAGTGAGTGAGTGTGTGTGTGCGCGCGCGGGTGTGTGTGTGTGAGAGCGAGAGAGAGAGAGAGCGTGTGTGAGTGAGTGAGTGTGTGTGTGCGCGCGCGGGTGTGTGTGTGTGAGAGCGAGAGAGAGAGAGAGCGTGTGTGAGTGAGTGAGTGTGTGTGTGCGCGCGCGGGTGTGTGTGTGTGAGAGCGAGAGAGAGAGAGAGCGTGTGTGAGTGAGTGAGTGTGTGTGTGCGCGCGCGGGTGTGTGTGTGTGAGAGCGAGAGAGAGAGAGAGCGTGTGTGAGTGAGTGAGTGTGTGTGTGCGCGCGCGGGTGTGTGTGTGTGAGAGCGAGAGAGAGAGAGAGCGTGTGTGAGTGAGTGAGTGTGTGTGTGCGCGCGCGGGTGTGTGTGTGTGAGAGCGAGAGAGAGAGAGAGCGTGTGTGAGTGAGTGAGTGTGTGTGTGCGCGCGCGGGTGTGTGTGTGTGAGAGCGAGAGAGAGAGAGAGCGTGTGTGAGTGAGTGAGTGTGTGTGTGCGCGCGCGGGTGTGTGTGTGTGAGAGCGAGAGAGAGAGAGAGCGTGTGTGAGTGAGTGAGTGTGTGTGTGCGCGCGCGGGTGTGTGTGTGTGAGAGAGACTTACTTAATCTTTTTGACTTCTTTTCCAGTAAAATATCTAAGTCTTTGAAAAAAGATCCAATACTGCATAAGATATTTTCCTTTTAATTAAGAAAGTTAAGATATAGATTTTTAGATATTTTATAGGAAAATAAAACAAAAATTATTAATTATATTAATATTTAAAAAAAATAAAGTATAAAACATTAAATAAAATAAAAAAGCATAAAATAAACAACATGTTAAATAAATAAATAATCGATTGAATACATATAATAAACGTATCTGTATTTTGGGGCCGCGTGTGCTCCTGTGTTTTTTCTCTCAGTGTTTGTGACTCTGCTACTTTAAGCCTGAGGAGGGAAAATATGATTTCTTCAAAGTTCAATCCTTAACCTTTTTAAAATGAAATGATAAAATAAGAAATATCCGAAAATTTCCCGGCACATCTGTGTGTGTGTGTGTGTGTGTGTGTAAGTGTGTGTGTTAATTAAAGATAAGGTGGAACTAGACCGCTTGTAAACCAGTGTGTGTGTGCGTGCGTGTGAGTGTGTGTGTGTGTGTGCGTGCATGCGTGTGTGAGAGTGAGCGTGCGTGTGTGTGTGAGAGTGTGAGTGTGTGAGCGTGCGTGTGTGAGTGAGCGTGCGTGCGTGCGTGCGTGTGTGTGTGAGTGTGCGTGCGTGTGTGTGTGAGTGTGAGTGAGTGTGTGAGTGCGTGTGTGTGTGTGTGTGTGTGTGTGTGAGAGGGTGTGTGTGTGTGTGTGTGTGTGTGTGTGTGTGTGAGTGTGTGTGTCTATGTCTCTCTGTGTGTGTGTGTCTATGTTTCTCTCTCTGTGTGTGTGTGAGTGAGTGAGTGAGTGAGTGAGTGAGTGAGTGAGTGAGTGAGTTTGTTTGTTTGTTTGTTTGTTTGTTTGTTTGTGTGAGAGAGAGAGTGAAGTGACGTGACATGTGGCTAAGTATGGTTACCCATACTCGGAATTAGTGCTCTGCATTTAACCCATCCTAAGTGCACACACAGAGCAGTGAACACACACACACCCAGAGCAGTGGGCAGCCCGGGGAGCAGTTGGGGGTTCGGTGCCTTGCTCGTGTGTGTGTGTGTGTGTGTGTGTGTGTGTGATATTTTCATATACAGATATTTTCATGCCTCTGAACCAAACTTTAATTGATCAGGCGATGAATTCATTAGTCTGACTGTCACTAAACACATTAAATAATGACTTCACCTCAGTCATGAGTGTGTGGATGTACCTGAATAACTGAAGACGCCTGATAAAAAGATACAGAAAAAAACATTAAAATTAGTGAAATATTATAATGTAAAACAGCTGTTTTCTGTGTGAATATCTGTTAAACTGTAATGTATTTCTGTGATGCGCAGCTGTATTTTCAGCATCATTCCTCCAGTCTTCAGCGTCACATGATCTTCAGAAATCAGTATAAGATGCTGATCTGCTGCTCGAGAAACATTTCTGATTATTATCAGTGTTGAACACAGTTGTGCTGCACAATATTTTTGTGGAAACTGTGATACATTTTATTTTTCAGGATTCACAGATGAACAGAAAGTTCAGAAGAACAGCATTTATTTGAAATAGAAATCTTCTGTAACATTATAAATGTCTTTACTGACACTTTTATCAATTTAATGTGTCCTTGATGAATAAAAGTGTATTTTTTTAAGCAGCACAACTGTGTTCAACATTGATAATAATCAGAAATGTTTCTCGAGCAGCAGATCAGCATCTTATACTGATTTCTGAAGATCATGTGACACTGAAGACTGGAGGAATGATGCTGAAAATACAGCTGCGCATCACAGAAATACATTACAGTTTAACAGAGATTCACACAGAAAACAGATGTTTTAAATTCTAATAATATTTCACTGTTTTTGATCAAATAAATGCAGCCTTGGTGAGCAGAAGAGATTTCTTTTACTCCAAATTATTAGCATTTTTAGACGTCTGTGACCCATTAGAACTTGATTTTTGTGTCGTGACCCAGTGGTTAAGAACTAGTTGTGGAGAACTAACCGCATGAACACAGTGTATGCGCTGTGGAGGCTGACTAACGTCCGTACTGTGAATAAAGCAGCCGCTTGCCATCCGTTTCTCTCTCTTTAAATGGTTTATGTGTTTCTCTGGGACATTTTAACTTCGGCACTGAAATCACATTTAGGAGCAAAACTGTGACCCAGAAAGAAAATGAAGGAGAGAGAGAAATGTGAATGAATGAGGTTTTGTTGTGGAGAGAGAAAACAAAGAGAAAGAAAGATGCTGAAAGAAACAGAAAGGACAGAAGAGAAACAAACGGTGTGTGACGAGAGACAGAAGCACATTCACAAGTGACGAGTGATACACAATCACCAGAGAGAAGCATTTACAGACATTTCATTTCAATGACTTTAAATGATAGGTACGTGTGTGTAAATGTTCAAGTACATACTGTGGGGTCCAAACATCTGAGCTCATATCGAAAATCAGGAAATAAACAACAAAGTTAAATTATTATTAATATTTTTTATCATCATCATCACCATTTTATTATTATTATTATGATTATATTAGTGTTCATGTTAAATACAAAATCCTTAAATACTGCATCTAGCATTCTATCGAAAAATATAAAAACTCATTAAGAAGTCACACAAAATCCTTAAATACTGCATCTAGGAAAAAAAACAATACATTTTTAGATACTTCTATTGAAAAATATAAAAACTCATTAAGAAGTCATTTTTTGTTTCTCAAGTAAATGTACAGATGTAACAAATGTAACAAAACAGACTAATTAAAAACTCATCAAGAAGTAATGTTCTGCATCTCAAATTTTCCTTTTCCAGCAGGTCTATAAATGTTTACTGGGAAACAAGTAAAAAAAACGACTTATTAAAAACACGTTAAGAAGTCATTTTTTGCTTCTCATGTAAATGTATCTTTTTGTTTTTAGCATATTTAGGGATTTGTATTTATCATTTTCCAGCATTTTTAGATAATTTTTACTGGAAAACAAGTGTTTTTTTGTTTGTTTGTCTTTTAAGAATAATTTTTAAATCATTAAGATTTTGTTTATCTTCTCAAAATGAAATGATCTTTTTTCAGCATCTTTAGAAATGTTATTGGAAAACAATGAAAAAAAAAAAATTTCAGTATTTTTTTGATATTTTTACTTCTTTAAAAAAAGACTAATTAAAAATGTATTTTAATAATTTTAGCAATTTTTACTGGAAAACAAAACAGACTAATTAAAAACTCATCAAGAAGTAATGTTCTGCATCTCAAATTTTCCTTTTCCAGCAAGTCTAGAAATTTTTACTGGGAAACAAGTAAAAAAAGACTTATTAAAAACATGTTAAGAAGTAATTTTTTGCTTCTCAAGTAAATGTATCCTTTTTCCAGTATTTTTTAGATATTTTTACTGTAAAAATTTTTTTATAAAAAAGACTAACTAAAAACTAATTAAGACGTTTTTTTTTGCTTCTCGAGTAAATAAATCCTTTATTCAGCATTTTTAGGTATTATTACTAAAAAACAAAATTTTAAAAGGGCTAATTAAAAACAAGTCTTTGCCTTTCTCACACAGAACAACCTCCTGGACAGCAACCAGTCTGGTTTCAGAAGTGGACATTCGACCGAGACTGCCTTGCTCTCAGTTGTTGAAGCCCTAAGACTGGCAAGAGCGGCTTCCAAATCTTCAATACTTATCTTGCTGGATCTGTCTGCTGCTTTTGACACAGTTAACCACCAGATCCTCCTGTCAAACCTATTAGCGAAGGGCATCTCCGGAACCACACTCCAGTGGTTTGAGTATTATCTCTCAGATAGGTCCTTCAAAGTACCTTGGGTGAGATGTCCAGATCACAACATCTAGCGACTGGGGTGCCTCAGGGCTCTATACTTGGACCACTTCTCTTCTCTGTCTTCATGGCATCACTAGGTTCTGTCATTCAGAAACATGGCTTTTCATATCACTGCTATGCTGATGACACTCAACTCTACCTCTCATTCCATCCTGATGATCCGATGATAGCTGTCGCATCTCAGCTTGTCTAACAGACATTTCTTGCTGGATGAAGGACCATCACCTTCAACTCAACCTAAATGTAAAATGTAAAAACAGATTTTTGCTGCCTGTAACATTTAAATCCAAAACATTTTGAATTTAACATAAAGCAACCTGCATTGATCACAATTTGAAAATAAATAAATAAAAAGTATGAAATAAATAAATAGTTAAAATAAAATTGTATTGAAGTACTTTATTTTTCACTATATGTTTCTACATAAATTCAGTATTAAAAATAAAGTATATTATGAAGACACACTGATGGGTAATATAGTTTTAGAATCAACCACTGATAAACTAATACAAAACAAATACTCACCTACTAATTTTTCACTCAAATTATGATGATGATTAATACTAAATGTTTCAGTGAGAGAAGGTCGCTGACCTGCGACAGCTTCTGTTTACACCTGCTGTGATGATCTGATTCATAAGTGCTCATGGACTCGTCCTCATTCACCTGTTACTGAGACGCTCAGAAACACAGAAACGACACACTTCACCTTTAAACATGAAGCGTGTGGAGACATTCTGGCCTCACGCCTGGATCTGGCCTCTCTGAGCGAGAGAACGCGTGTTTACTGGACCCGCTGTGTGTGATTTGCAATTCTAATGATCCATTGAACAGCATGGAGGCCAAACACTTGTGTTGAAGCTGCAGAAATGAACCTCTGTTCCAAAATCACACACACACACACACACACACACACACACACTCGTTCTGTGTTGATCCTGTTGTCAGACACCGATTGGCTCAGATAAACACACGTCCGGCCAAACACTCAGAGCAAACGCCCAGAAAACCGAGACCCAAAGCTACTAACTTGCTGAAAGTGAGCAGAGATCTTCATCATCGGCTGGATCAATAGCACTGGCGACACGCAGGTCATGGGTTCGATTCCCACGAGACACACATACTGATCACGTCATTAGCTTGAATGAAACATAAGATACTTATTTACATTACTGGATGCATAATGTAAAAAGTTTGAGTTGGCTTACTGTTTACATGTAAATGACAGACAGAGAGAGATAACAATATGGATAGATTATTATTGTTAGTTTAAATATAAACTATAAAAAAATGTAATAATTGAAATAGAGCTGAAATCAAATAATATATAAATATTAGATAAAAAAAATATATAATGTAAAAAAAAAATGAAAATTTGCAGCAAAATTTTACAGCTTAATAAGTTTAAAGTGAAGTATTGCTAAAACTAAAACTGAAAAAAAAAGAATGAAAAGCACACGAAAAAAAATGTTTTTGGTAATTTTGGTAATAAGTTTTAAAAAAGAAAATACACATTAAATGAAAAACTTAGAATAAAAAAATAAACATTTTAAATGTTGTATGATTTACAATGAAACAATTTCAAAAGAAACAAGTGAAGCATTGAAATAAACATGACATTTTTAAGTAAACAGACTGAAAATATACTCTAATAATCTTGCTAATCTTAATAATCTTTGTTTAAATAACTTCATTTCCTTAACTGTGTAACTGAAATAAATGAATTGAAGTTGAAATACTAAAATGACTCAAACTAATACTGAAATAAAAATAAAAAGCTAAATAGATTTTTTTAATGAAACTAATAAAAACGTCAGGAGCACGTAACAAAATTACTAAAACTTACCAATGTTAAAAACTAATGAAAATATCTGCCAGTTCTCATGCAGCTAAAGTTAAAATAAAATAAACTGTTATATATGTTAAAGTATCAAATAAATCAATTGTTCAAATAAAATAAAGTATAAATACAATTTAAAAAAAAAAAAATAAATAAAAGCTAATTTTAAATACAATTAAATACATAATTAAATACAGACAGACAGACGGATGGACAGACAGATGGACAGAAAGACAGACAGACGAATGGACAGACGGATGGACAGACAGACGGACGAATGGACAGACAGAAAGACAGACAGACGGACGGACAGACGGACGGACGGATGGAAGGACAGACAGACAGACGAATGGACAGACAAACAGACAGACAGACGAATGGACAGACAGATGGACAGACAGACAGACAGACGAATGGACAGACAAACAGACAGACAGACGAATGGACAGACAGATGGACAGACAGACAGACAGACGAATGGACAGACGGACGGACGGACAGACAGACAGACAGACAGACAGACGAATGGACGGACAGACAGACAGACGAATGGACAGACGGACGGACAGACAGACAGACAGACAGACAGCTGGACGGACAGACAGACAGACAGATGGACAGACAAGTCTGCATAATGATTTGCCACCTGTAGAGTGAGCATAAGATCCAACAGAGAAACACACATCACATATGAGATTCACACAGACACACACACACACACACACAGACAGCAGCTTCATCCATCTGGAGATGCCAGAATGAGAGTGTGAAAGTACCATTTACCTCATAGTGTGTAATTACTTTGGCAAAAGACCACGAGAGCCAGAGAGAGAGAGACAGACACACGGACAGAGAGAGAGAGAGACAGACAGCAGAGCAGTTGTTTAAACGGAGAAATGAACAGAGAACAACAATGAACAGCAGAGAAACACATGAATAATCCTGTAGAGTTCAGCACACTGACGGACACACACTACATCACTGCAGCTCGATCAGAGGGCCTCAAGATGACTTAAAATCAATTCACTTATTACAATAAGACAAAACAAGAACTCAAAGAATTCAGAAATACTAACCTCTCAATATTATTTTCTATTTTTTTCTTTAAAATAAAATATAATTAAGATGAACATAGATGCCAAGCTCTAAAATATTTAATTGGACAGAAATTGTGAGTAAAAAAAATATATATATATATATATAAATTCTTATTCCTTATCCAGTAAACCATAAACAACAGGGAACGTCATGGTGATATTTTAGAGAAAGATTGTGCAAAAAGTCAATAAATAACTAAAGTAATTAATTAAAATAAAATATTAAAATGTATAAATAAAAATATAAAAATTATTAAATAAATCAAACATTTTGATTTATAAATAATTATTATAAATAATACATCTAAAATTACAATACTAAAAATAATTTAATAATGCATTAAAAACACTAAAATATCCTAAAACAACCCAAAATCAAGACATTTACATTCAATTCACCCCCTCAACATTTTATTCTATGAAGAAATGTACATTAATAAAATCTTAAAACTCCATGGGAATTTTTATAATGAATATGGATATAAATAATAACTTGTTTCACATTTATAATTTAGTATCTCACTTTTTATGTCATAATTTTGATCTTTTATCTCATAATTATGAACTAGTGTCTCATAATTTAGATTTTTCATAATTATAACTAGTCATGTTTGTGACTTTTTTCATAATAATAACCTTTTTTTCAGACGTTTGACCTTTTATTTCATAATTATGATTTGCCATCTCATAATTTTGAATTATAATATCATAATTGACTCATAATTAGCTTTTTATCTCATAATTATGCCTAACATCTCATATTTTTGACCTTGATGTTTTTAGTTATACATTTGTGTCATATTTCTACTTTTTATCTCATGATTATGATTTCCTGTCATAATGATTGTTGATTTTATTTAAAACTTTTCTGAAGTGTCATTTTATAAATCTGGTACGTTGGAAACGGCATTTGATTACAGTATTGCGGATGAAAACCTGCACACAACAAAACACAGAACGACCGGCCAATCAGATTAAAGCACGAGAACGATCAATGAACAGTTTATTAGTTCATTCGGTTTATCTCATAATGCGTGTGAAGATCTTTCATGATTGTGTGATTGAGAAAGCAATGATATCCATAGCTCACATCCATCCCGAACGCATTGATTATCACACAAGAGAGCAAACACAATCTAGAGGAAATACGACATCGAGCAGCTTTCATTTCCTTCCTCTCGTGAGCGCGGCGCGTCACCGGCAGCAGCAGCGGGTTTATCAGAAAGCTGTATATCTGTAGAATGATTAGAGCGATCAATATTATTGAACACGTCGAGTGTGTGAGTGTGTGTTCGGCCTGAGGGAGAGAAAGAGTAAAAAGTGGAAATATTTTTGGGGTAGTTTCAGTTTAAGTGGCGCATTGAGGGCACAACAGTCACATATGAGCTGTTTAACCGGGCCGATGGATTTCTCACGGCCTGTACCGAGTAAAACAACCGGTAATAACACGGCCGTTCAGCAGAGCGGTGTCACCTCGAGAGAGATCCAGCACAAAACTCCAGACGAGGATAGATGATAGATAGATGAGGAGCGGGGTCAGGAGGCTTTTACTGTGGTTCTTATGAAATGAGCCGTTTTCAATATTATTTCCATATTAAAACAAGTCTGTCTGCTGACCGCTGACATCTGACGCCTCACAGACAGAATTTTAATAACTTTAAACCAGGGGTAAAAAACACCCAAATCTACATTTCTATGTGGTATGATAAGGTTAGGCTTTTGTATATTTTATTAATTAAATTAAATATTAGTGCTGTCAAATGATTAATCGCGATTAATCACATCTAGTGGTGTCCCCGACTAAGGATTTTCATAGTCGAATCAGAATTTTCGAATATTGCCGATATTCGAGTGATCGTCGAATCATGTTTTGGGGGCGGGGCAAAATACATTACCAAGAGTCAAGTCAGACATTCGACAGTCATAATTACGTTAACACACAGAGAAAATGTGTAACGGGCACCTCGCAGATACAAACGGGGTAAAGAATGTTTTATGTTTTGATCAAAAGATTGTTAACATTAAACGTCAGCGAAACCCTAAGAATTCACACATTTTTTACAATAGTGTTCTCATTATAATGTTATGTATATGACAGTAGTTATTAACATTCTGCATTTCTGTTTTGAACTGTGCGTGCTGAAGATGACCAGTCGAATGAAGCAGCAGGTTTTTAATCAATGGGAATTAACTCATCATTTATCTCATATAAAATACGCTTCGTAATTTATTCAACATTACGTTAACATTATGACTTATAGGCTACCTGCACAAAATGCTCCGAATAAACATGAACGTGTCTGCGTTGTATATGACAGTCCCAGTCATAGTTATTAATATTCTGCATTGTTGTTTGTCCTGCTCGCGCTGAAGAGATAATCACCGTACAATGAAGCGCTTTACTGCAGCGCAACTCAACCAAATGCATATTATATGAGATAAATAATATATACACGATATATATAAACCGGCTGAAATGTTTTGAAATCACTTGTACCCTACCTGATCAAAAAAATCCCTCCTTTCACTCTTGTTAAAGTTTTAAATCCCTGCCGCCAAGATGCTCCTCTGTCGGTCACGGATAATAGAAAGTGAAACTTAAATCTATAAGGGTGGTTGGATTTATTCACGCACGTAAAGTTTCTTTCTTTTCAGATTCTTTTTTACAGCATTATTTTAATAGGCTGTATATTAACTTATTGGGAGAAAACCAGTAGTTCTATGTGAAATCAGACATTGAGCACCCCCATATAGCCAAAATGGCATGATCATAAAACCCAGCGAATATTCGACTGTGAGATTGGTATCGAATCAGGCTCCTCCTATCAAAGCATCGAATCTTCGAATATTCGGGGTCACCCCTAATCACATCTAAAATAAAAGTTTTTGTTTACATAATATATGCGTGTGTACTGTGATGTATTTATTATGTATATATAAATACACAAACATGCATGTATATACTGTATTTAAAAAATATTTACATATATATATATTTATATTCATATATATTATATTTAAATTTAAATATTTTATATATATCAACAAAACATATTTTTCCTAAATATATACATGCATGTGTGTGCATTTAGATATACATAATAAATACATCACAGTACACACGCATATATTATGTAAACAAAAACTTTCTTTTGAATGCGATTAATCATTTGACAGCACTATTAAAGGCACAATATGTAATTTTAGCCACTAGAGGGCGCGTATAAACGTATAAACAAAGAGACAAAGGCGTAGATTGATGACGCTGCGACTGAGTGTGGAATCATGGGAGTTGTGGTCTTCATCTCCACAGCCGATGCAATCCGACGGGACTCGGGCAGAAATCATGTTCATGCATGAGCTAATGATTTATTAACGTAGTAGAATGAAGCAGGGTGAGGCTGAAAGCCGTCAAAGTGAAACGAGGCGCTGAACGAGCGCGATACACGGCAGCGGTTCCGCTGCTTCTGGTCGTGCGTATGTGGGGTAAAGCAGCGGAGCTTTTATTATGCCACAGTCGAGCGCTTCCGCTGCTTCCGGTCGTGCGTGTGTGGGGTAAAGCAGCGGAGCTTTTATTATGCCACAGTCGAGCGCTTCCGCTGCTTC
>JADLZM010012683.1:172295-190476 GCA_018148995.1 Sinocyclocheilus maitianheensis | reverse complement strand
AGTGTGTGTGTGAGTGTCTGTGTGTGTGAGTGTGTCTGTGAGTGTATGTGTGTGAGTGTCTGTGAGTGAGTGTGTGTGTGAGTGTGTGTGTGTGTGAGTGTGTGTGTGTGAGTGTATGTGTGTGTGTGTGTGTGTGTGAGAGAGGGAGTGTGTGTGAGTGTGTGTGTGTGTGTGTGTGTGTGTGAGTGTGTGTGTGTGTCAACAATTCTGTGTTTTTCTGTCAATATGGGGTGCTGTGTGTACATTAATGAGGAAAAAAAATTAACTTAAATGATTTTAGCAAATGGCTGCAATATAACAAAGAGTGAAAAATTTAAGGGGGTCTGAATACTTTCCGTACCCACTGTATGTATTTTAAGTCTATTGTTCGCTTAGGTCTATTTTTAGCCATTTTAAAAATGATCCGATAACTCGATTACCTAAATAATCGTTATATTGAAAAGTAGCATTTCTATAATGCTTTCGAAATTTATAAAACAGAACGTTTGCTTAACGTTCACATAAAAACTGGACGTTTTGAACATTTCAGAAATAAAGTTTTCATACCTTAATGGGAAACGGTCTCAGAGCATATTTTTGTTAATGTCTTTCTAATAAACATTATTAAAGACCAGATAGCTCTGGATGAACGTTCTGTTAACGTCACTGGAAGAACGATTGTTCATAACCTGGGATCCTGCAATAACCTGTATTTGTGCACACATTTATTGAGCGCATTTATAAATGAAGATGCACCACAGACGTCTAGTGTTTTAAGAACGTGTTGCATGTTTAGGATGGTTTTGTCTGATTGGCGCAGCACTCACCGGTCGCTCCAGACGCTCCACTATCAGCAGCTGGTTCTTCACACTGCGTTCCAGCATCTTCAGTACGACCGTCTGACATGAAGCGGACGAACTTTCCTTCACGTTCCCCAGAGAGCGAAGAAGAGCGTCCAGAGAGTCGCGTACAAACGCCTGCTTCTGCTGGAACTGATGTGTGTGTGTCTCGAATGAGTAACTTCACACCAAACACAGTTATTGCTGTTAAAATCCAGAATAGACATATTCTTGCCAAGCTTTAGCACATTATTGAACATTATTCTGATGTCAGTTTTAGTTCTCAGGGAATTAAGTTGACAGATTACCGCAACAGATCTTTTTTTAGTATATTATTTTAGTATAATGTGTTATTTTAGTATAATTGAGATACTACTAGTTTTTTATTAATATCCTGAATTAGATTTAATTTTTTCTTTTCTGTGTTTATTTAAATTTTAGTTAAAGTTTTAGTTATTTTATTGTGTTTATTTTTGTCGTTTTTATTAATTTTATATATATATATATATATATGTATTTTTTGTTCCTTTTTAATTTTGGTTTTAAGATTCATTTTTGGTTTTAGTTGATTTTCATATTAAGATAAACTAAATAAAATGAGAAGTGATGCCTTGGTGACTAGATAAGTTAAGACTGAATGTTTTTACATTTTACTTTATTTACGTTAGTTAAAATGATTTATGGTTCTAGTTTTAGTCTAGCATTAAGTTAATCTAAATAAAAATGAGAAATATTGCCTTGGCAATTAGCTAAAATAAAATAAAATACATTTAAAAAAAATAAAAATTAAGTTCATTTAAATAAACATGCCTTCGCAATTAGCTGAAATAAAAAAAAATACAAAATAAATACAAAAAATAAAATAAAAAATGTGTTTTTTTTTACATTTTACTTTATTTCAGCTAATGAAATTGTTTTATGGTTCTAGGTTTAGTCTAGCATTAAATTCATTTAAATAAAAATGCCTTTGTAATTAGCTGAAATAATAAATAAATAAATAATAATAATAATAATACAAATACTTTATTTACATAAAGTATTTTAACATTTGACTTTATTTCAGTCAATGACAATGTTTTTCTTATGTTTCGAGATTTCTTTTGTTAGATGACGGCGCTGTACTCACTGGCGTCTGTTTCCACGCTGCCATGTTTATCCTGATACACGGCCGCAGGACGGCTGCGGGCAGCTGGTCGAAGCAGTGCGTCTGTAACAGCAGGGTTTTACTGTGTATCTGTACAGGCTTTGACCGCCGCATATGTCACGTGTTCAAGCATGCATGCGTGTAGTCCGTGTACCGTGAGCGGCTCCAGCGCCTCCGTCACATCCATGCGTCTCCTCACCTCTGGGTCACAGATGAAGTCGATGGGTTTGGTTTGGCCAAACTGCAGCTGGAGCAGGAGGACCAGGACACCTGCAGGATCAGCACAACAAGTGAATTATTTATATAGCTTTTGTTTAAAAAAATGTTTATTTAGCTTTTATTTTATTTGTTTATATTATTTAGTAGTTTTGTTATGTGCTTTTGGAAGTTCATTTCATTTTTTTATATATATTTCTACATAGCTTTAATTACTTATATTTCAGTTTTAGTAATTTTAGTACTTCATATTTATTACATTTATTTATGAACTTCTTATTTTATTTCAGTTCATTGCAATTAAATAAATAAATCATAATAATTTTGTTTTTGTTTTGTTTTTTACTGTTATGTCCTTTTAACATTTTGATTTTTATAACTTTTTACTAATACTAAGGTTTTATTTATTTTTACTTTTAGTTTTCGTTCAGATCTAGTTGTGGATTATTGTGAGGTTTTTATCAGCTCTCGTTCTGACGGCACCCATTCACCGCAGAGCATCCATTGCTGAGACACTGATGCAGTGCTACATTTCTACAAACCTGATGAAGACACAAACTCTTGGCTTTATTTTAATGAATTTTATTCTCCCTATTGCACATGTAGTAAACGGATCCTCATGCCGTTTGTTTGTGCATCCATGATAAAAGCTTCCAAGAGTTTTCTGCCTCGACATGTCCTGATATCCCAAGAGGAGACCAACCCTTCATACTTTGACGGCAAATAAACAATGTTGCATTCAGTAAATGGTTTCTTCTCAGAGCATGCAATTAAGTCCCTGCATATGCAAACAAGCACAGCCTGCAGAGCACATATGAAGAGTCAAATAAATGAATCATGCAAAAAATCTGGGGAGGTTCAAGACGACCGTGAGTTTGGAAAATACATTATAATGCAGCAAAGAATCCAACGCTCAGTAAAGTCACAGAGGAGAGTGCCGACCGACCTGTTAGGACTTAACCAGCACTGATCCGTCTGTCATCGGACGCATGTTTTAGGTGCTCTGCTGCTGTGAAACATTTACACATCTTTGCACAATGACACAGATCATTTGCATACAGTTACTGAGCAGCACAACAAACCAGAGCAGACTCACAAACAGAAGTTCTGAATATTTCTCAAGATGGCTTTGTGTTATAAAGTCAGTTCTGTATCTGTATAGACACAAAATGTCACATTATTTAAAAATGTCCAGTTTTCTTGAATGTTATTTAAAGGTTCCATATGGAAAACATTACTTCAAGAACATTTTGTCCTAAATTGTATCACTTTTAAAAAACGTTAGCTAACACCCAATTGCAGACTCTATATATAGCAAAGTTATATAATAATAAAACCAATATTTAACACAAAAGTATAACGACCGAGCGTGTCCACTATAAACAGATGTGATAGTTTGAAGGTCACAACGTCTGCAAAACTTTCTGAACTAGATGTTTTAAACCAGCATATAAAACCACTGACCGAGAAAACAAGCATTAAACTCAGAATCCGACAGATCCAGCGCGTGTGACAACTAGCCCCGGTCTCCTCTGCATAAGCATTCCAGACATCACCTTTACGCGTGGTCGCTCTAAATGTTTATGTGAAGCAGACCGGGGCTAGTTGTCACACGCGCTGGATCTGTCGGATTCGGAGTGATCGCGCTCGTACCCAGATCCGCTCCGGTGAGTCCGACGGTCCGCTGGCGCGTAAGGAGCGCACGCTCTGCAGGTAGAGCCATCGCATCTGCGTTTCCCGCAGAATTCAGAGCGTCACTGGCAGCTTGGAGGCGTAAGATGGGAAAAACGCGCACAATGGAAAGTTATTTCCAGCCATCAGTCAGAGAGAGAGAGAGCGCGGTGTGAAAGAGTCAACGCGCAACGAGTCACCTGACGCGACTTCCCAACATCATGCTTTATTTAATCACTTTAGTTTGTCATATTAAACTGTGTAGACACTAAAGGTGGTGCTTTCACTCATACATGCTATTGTAAAACACACTTTCTGCAAAACTCGAAACATAGTTCTCTGCATTGAACACATCACTCAAACTAACAGCTCTTGTGTTTAATTTGGGAAACGCTGCCATAATGCCACCATCATTTACTGATGAACTACAGCCAGTGATCATGAGTGAAAACACTTACATTATATTATCATTTCTTCACTTAGAAATCAAAATAAATAAAAAAAACTCAGTGTTTTGAGAAATAAATTATATTTACCCCTTTGCATTTCTGTTTACAGTATATATATATATATATACTATGCTTGTGTATACATGTGTGTGTCTGTACAGTCTCTCTCTCTCACACACACACGCACTCACACACACACGCACTCACACACACACGCACTCACACACACACGCACTCACACACACACGCACTCACACACACACGCACTCACACACACACGCACTCACACACACACGCACTCACACACACACGCACTCACACACACACGCACTCACACACACACGCACTCACACACACACGCACTCACACACACACGCACTCACACACACACGCACTCACACACACACGCACTCACACACACACGCACTCACACACACACGCACTCACACACACACGCACTCACACACACACGCACTCACACACACACGCACTCACACACACACGCACTCACACACACACGCACTCACACACACACGCACTCACACACACACGCACTCACACACACACGCACTCACACACACACGCACTCACACACACACGCACTCACACACACACGCACTCACACACACACGCACTCACACACACACGCACTCACACACACACGCACTCACACACACACGCACTCACACACACACGCACTCACACACACACGCACTCACACACACACGCACTCACACACACACGCACTCACACACACACGCACTCACACACACACGCACTCACACACACACGCACTCACACACACACGCACTCACACACACACGCACTCACACACACACGCACTCACACACACACGCACTCACACACACACGCACTCACACACACACGCACTCACACACACACGCACTCACACACACACGCACTCACACACACACGCACTCACACACACACGCACTCACACACACACGCACTCACACACACACGCACTCACACACACACGCACTCACACACACACGCACTCACACACACACGCACTCACACACACACGCACTCACACACACACGCACTCACACACACACGCACTCACACACACACGCACTCACACACACACGCACTCACACACACACGCACTCACACACACACGCACTCACACACACACGCACTCACACACACACGCACTCACACACACACGCACTCACACACACACGCACTCACACACACACGCACTCACACACACACGCACTCACACACACACGCACTCACACACACACGCACTCACACACACACGCACTCACACACACACGCACTCACACACACACGCACTCACACACACACGCACTCACACACACACGCACTCACACACACACGCACTCACACACACACGCACTCACACACACACGCACTCACACACACACGCACTCACACACACACGCACTCACACACACACGCACTCACACACACACGCACTCACACACACACGCACTCACACACACACGCACTCACACACACACGCACTCACACACACACGCACTCACACACACACGCACTCACACACACACGCACTCACACACACACGCACTCACACACACACGCACTCACACACACACGCACTCACACACACACGCACTCACACACACACGCACTCACACACACACGCACTCACACACACACGCACTCACACACACACGCACTCACACACACACGCACTCACACACACACGCACTCACACACACACGCACTCACACACACACGCACTCACACACACACGCACTCACACACACACGCACTCACACACACACGCACTCACACACACACGCACTCACACACACACGCACTCACACACACACGCACTCACACACACACGCACTCACACACACACGCACTCACACACACACGCACTCACACACACACACACAAATTAATTATTTGTGTTTTATATAATTTAATGAATTAATTTCATAAAATAATTTTTATGACATTAAAATTGTAAATGATCATTATTATAAAACATTAAAATGATAAAATATATTATAACATTATTATTAAAAAAATATTAACATCCTTTAAATTGCCAAGCAATCATTATCATGCTAAATAATGAATAAAACCGCTGCGTGCGTCTCTCTTTAAGTGTGTGTCTCTCTGTCTGTCTGTTTATGGGGTGCAGGGCTCGTCACCATGGCAACCACAAGCAATGGAGAGGCTAATAAAAGAAGCGTCTCTCTCTCTCTGTCTGTCTGTCTCTCGCTCGTTCTCAGCCTCGACTTCTCCTCTGTTTCCTCTTACATCAAACCAGCAGCAGCACATGAAGGACTATAGGATCCGTGTCGTCTTTTATCATGAAACGAGGGAATTCTGGGATCTCAGAGGGAATCTGGCCTGGATTGTTTAAGGATGTTTTCTGGATCAGAGCTCGCCGTGGATGACCAGTTCTAGTGTTTACAGCTTGTGTGTGTGAATGATGACACAGGGCCTCCACGATCTACCTGCGCGTGAACACACAGACGAGGCCAGAGACGAGGAGACGCATGTCTCTCCCTCCGTCTGTCCGTTATGTGCTCGTGGTTTTGACGTTCCTCTAATCCTGCCCTGCTCTCACACTCTATGCGGCCGCTGTCTGACCGAAGGGGCGGGGCCTGATCGACATGGGGGCGGGGTCAGGGGCGTGGCCTCCACCTCTCATCCAGTCGTTCTCTGTCCGAGCTGTCGTCACGGCGTTGAGCTGCCCTGCTTTGACTGGTCATATGCTCTCACCTGTCTGCCCTTTGACCCCACAGTGACCTTTGACCCTGAAGAGAGAGGGAAGCGTGAAGAACGGAGATGGGAGACGGGTGAGTGCAGTTATACTGCATACTATTTATTAAAAACAGCATGCGAAAGAGTGTGAAAACAGTAGCTACTGTGCATACTATAGCATTTTAACAACAACACTAAAAAGAATAAAGACAGAAACGATATCATCATATATTTGTAAATATTACGTATTATTCCAAATTGCATGTAATGCATAGAAAGAGCACATTTGAAGCACTATTATTATTATTGTTAGTGTTGTTATTATTATTAAATGCAAATTACATGCAAACTAAGATTAAATCAAATCTAAGATTAAATTAAATCAAGCATTTGAAGCACAAGCAAAAACTATTTATTTGAAATTATTTTTGTTTATATATTATTTTTATTATTTTCTAAATGATTATTATTATTTACTATTATTATTATTTTGATCATTGCTGTTCTTTATTATTATTTCTTTACTTTATTATGTACAATGATTATTTTGATTATTGTTGTCGTTATTTACTTATTAATGATGATGATGATTTTAATTATTGCTATTATTATTGTTTAAATATATATATATATATTTTACTTTTTATTGACATAATTATTATTATTATTATTAGTAGTAGTAGTAGTATATGTAACTGTATATTGACCATAGTTGTATTTTATTATTTTGCTACTGTGGCTAAAAACATTCCTTAACCGTAGTAAAAACACTGTAACGCAGAGTGTTATTCCCTTAATCTATATCCTTACACGTTTAGTTAGCATAAGAGTATTTAACTATTTTTTGTTTGTTTCTTCTAAAACTCTTTTGATTCGATTTTCTATTTCATGGCCGTCTCTGTCCTGTAGGTGGCAGTGTGGATCTTTCCGAAGAGGAAATGGAACAATCCGTTTCAGGTGAGACCTTCATAAAGGATACTAGCGTACTGCATACTGCACAGTACACACTACAGTACATGCTGCACACTACACACTCGTATTTTACAAAATATAATTTGCGATTTTAATCCAATTTTGGTGCAAAACTGTGGACAGTCTGATCAAATATTGAGTCAATAAGGAGATGCATAACAAGTACATATTCTGCACAATATACAATATCTAGTATGCATTTAATGTGTGTGCTTTCTACCTTCTAGTCGTCATATATCCGTAACTCTCTTCTGCAGGTTTTCTCTTCACCCTTGATTCGTCCTGCTCTGATTCGTCGCTTCACCTCTCAAGCTCCGCCCTCACCGTCACCTTCACGGGTCACATGATCTCATCACATGACCGCAGTGATCAGGGCTCCTGTCCGCTTCCTCAGGTGTGCGGCAGTGTGAGCGTCTCCAGAGGACAGTATTACTGGGAGGTGGATGTCTGCAACAGCGCCAACTATAGGATCGGTGAGAGAACAGCAGTTTTCAATGATCATGTTTGATGTGCTGGTGATGCATATATGAAGATATTTCAATAAATAAAATAATAAGACCAGTCGTGTGAGAAAATGTATGTCTTTTATTGAAGTATTAGAGCAGTGTGGGGCGTCACAAGGGACTTGAAAAGAAATCAGAAGTGTTACGACATTACATTTTTAATTTTCATATTATAGTTAAATAAAACGAAAACTAAAATAAAATAAAAAAAATCTAAATGTTATATTGAAGTACTAAAATAAATAAAATTAATGAAAACAGACAAAAACTCACAACAAAATTACCAAAACTTTAACTAAAATTAAAAGTAAAAACTAATTCAAACTGTTAATAAAAACTATTATAGTATTGTGATACTAAAATAACAGGAATTTTTATTACATTTATTGGTTAGACAAAATTAGGACTATTATTCTATCATTTATTTTATTTAAAGTAATAAAAATGTTTTTTTTTAATAAAACAAACAAAAATTAAAATAAATCAAACTTGAACTTATTTTATTTCAGCTAGTTGCCAATGCAACATTTCTAATCTTCATTTATGTAACATGGGTTTTGTTTCATGTTCATTGTTTTCATGTCTTTTATTTATTTATTCATTGTTCATAGTCATGGTTCCTGTCATGTCATGTGTTACCCTTGCCTTCAAGTGATCCTGCTATTGGTTCCTTTGTTCTATGTGTCATGTTCTGATTGGTTGTCTAGTTCAGTGGTTCCCAACCCTGGTCCTGGAGGCACCCCAACACTGCATGTTTTGCATGTCTCCTTAGTCAAACACACCTGATTCAGAGTATCAGCTCATTAGTAGAGACTCCAAGACCTGAAATTGGTGTGTCAGAGAAAGGAGATATGCAAAATGTGCAGTGTTGGGGTGCCTCCAGGACCAGAGTTGGGAACCACTGGTCTAGTTAATGTGTCTTGTCTCATTGGTTGGATTGTGTCATGTGACCCCCATTGTTTGATTTGTATAGCCCTCATGTTGCCATTGTCCATTGTCTAGCTTTGTTCGTGTAACCACTGTTTGGTGAGTTTCTTCCTGTTTTGCCTAGCCAAGTCTTATTTATTGTGTTTCTGCTCACTTTTGAATTTGATTAAACTACACATTTGTTCCCATTCAACTTGCCTCCAGTGGACAATCATTACAAAGAGCTAGACCCTTTACAATGAACCCAGCAGTTTCCTTGCTTTGCCTCCATCAAGGGGATTGATGCATAGAGGACTACATGGACAAATTCTGTGGTCTCTGTTACCTAGTTAATTTTAATGATGTGGCATTTTTCGTAATGTGTTAAATGAACCCATTTGTTCACAGCTTCCAGGAGGAAGGATACACTGGTCTCTGGTAAAAAAAAAACATAGACCGTGCCCTTCTGCTTAGTGGGTCCTCATTTACTGTGGGGACTATGGATGAGGAACCCCACAATTCTTCAGTACCTTCCACACCAGAGCCTTCAGCCATCATGCCTGCCACACCAGAGTCTCATCACATCATGACTACCACACCAGAGTTTTTCCCTGCCCGAACCGTAATGTCAGGATTTATTCACGCCACAACCACCAAGCTAGGGATTTCAGCTGTCATGCTAGAGTCATGACCGCCACACCAGAGCCCCGTCGCGTCATGACCGCCACACCAGAGCCTCGGCACGTCATGACCGCCACACCAGAGCCTCGGCACGTCATGACCGCCACACCAGAGCCTCGGCACGTCATGACCGCCACACCAGAGCCTCGGCACGTCATGACCGCCACACCAGAGCCTCGGCACGTCATGACCGCCACACCAGAGCCTCGGCACGTCATGACCGCCACACCAGAGCCTCGGCACGTCATGACCGCCACACCAGAGCCTCGGCACGTCATGACCGCCACACCAGAGCCTCGGCACGTCATGACCGCCACACCAGAGCCTCGGCACGTCATGACCGCCACACCAGAGCCTCGGCACGTCATGACCGCCACACCAGAGCCTCGGCACGTCATGACCGCCACACCAGAGCCTCGGCACGTCATGACCGCCACACCAGAGCCTCGGCACGTCATGACCGCCACACCAGAGCCTCGGCACGTCATGACCGCCACACCAGAGCCTCGGCACGTCATGACCGCCACACCAGAGCCTCGGCACGTCATGACCGCCACACCAGAGCCTCGGCACGTCATGACCGCCACACCAGAGCCTCGGCACGTCATGACCGCCACACCAGAGCCTCGGCACGTCATGACCGCCACACCAGAGCCTCGGCACGTCATGACCGCCACACCAGAGCCTCGGCACGTCATGACCGCCACACCAGAGCCTCGGCACGTCATGACCGCCACACCAGAGACCCGTCCCGTCATGACTGCCACACCAGAGCCTCAACCCATCATGGCTGCCACGCCGGAGCCCCGTCATGCCATGGCTGCCATACAAGGGTTTTTTTGGGGAGGGGGCCTATAGGACACAAGCGCCTGCAGATGTGGAGCTTGGGCCAAGAAAGATAAGACTAATGGACAGTGTTATGGATCCACCAATGATGTCAGTTCGAGCGACTTGCATCCCTGTGGCCTCAGGGATCTCAAACCCCGTGGCCTCAGTGCTGTCCAGACTGCAGGTCCTCCCTCCGTCAGCTGTACTGCCCATGATGGCGGTTGCCATCTTGTGTGTATGAGATGCACACTGCTCTCCAGTCCATGAATCTGCTCCAGAGCCTGTTCAAGTCCATGGATCCACTTCAGAGCCCGCTCGACACCCTAGAGCTCAGTCCTGTGTTGGCACCAACCTGTGAGGTTCTTGCCTGTCCTGTTTTGACCACAGTGGTCACATGTAAACCCTCTGCCAGTCCTGTCACGGCCAAAGAGGCCATCCCTGAACCCCTTGCCTGTCCTGTCACAGCCATGGAGGCCGTTCATGAACTCTCTGCTTGTCATGTTACTGCCACTGAGACCATTCAAGGTTACTCTGCTTGTTCTATCACAGCCAGGTGGTCTGTCCATGCTCCGCCATGACCTCCTGTGGTCTTCTGCTCCTCAGGCTTCACCTTGGTCACATGCTCTGCTCTGCTCTGGTCACCTGCTCTACCGGCTCCACCCTGGTGGTCATCGTGGGGATCTTCAGTCCCGCCAGCTCTGCCCTGGTGGTCTTCAGCGCTGCTCTGGCTTCCAGGCATGCCATTGCTCCACGGTCTATGGTCTCCGCCATTACTCCACAGTTCAGGTCCTCCACTGCTCCAAAGTCCATGCCATGATCAGGGTCCTGTATTCCTTCACGGGCCTGGCCCTCCATCCCTCCCACTGCTCCGCCTCTGTATTACCACCCTCCTAGACTTTTAGAGTTTTGTTTGTTTTTGGGGTGGGTGTTTCACTAGGGCGTCAGGTACCACCCTTAGATGGGGGAATATGTAACTTGGGTTTTGGGTTTTGTTTCATATTCATTGTTTTCATGTCATGTGTTTCTTTTTCTCATTGGTTGGATTTTGTCATGTGACCCCCAATGTTTAATTTATTTAGCCCTCATGTTGCCATTGTCCATTGTCTAGCTTTCTTCATGTAACCACGGTTTGGTGAGTTTGTTCATGTTTTGCTTAGCTAAGACTTGTTTATTGTGTTTCTGCTCACTTTTGGATTTGATGAAACTACACATTGATTCTCATTTCTTTTTTTCTTTTTTGGATTCACCTTGCCTCCAGTGGACAATCATTACAGTTTAGTTTAAGTTGATGTGCAAAAACACACAACAAAATTACTAAAACTTTAAATAAAATTTAAATGAAAACAGAAAATATGAAAATAAAATCTAATTAAAAATCTTCAGATACTAAAATAACACTGATACTCGACAAAATAGACAAAAGTGCAAAACTGCACTTGTATTGCAAGACTTTTCTGCCCTCTTGTGTAATACAATTAATTAATATTTTGATTTATGTAACTTAAATGTTTGTGTTCAGTAATGATTTCTTCAAAAACAGTTCAGTCCTCCCTTCTGTAATGCCCTTGTCCTGTTGTCTCTTCCTCAGGAGTGATTTCATCATGTGATGGGCGTGGCTGGTGGTTGGAAAGGCGTGGCTCTGCGTTTCACGCTGTGTTTGACGGACGGCGTGAGCTCCTCCCCTCTGTTCCTCCTCAGCTGAAGACAGTGGGCGTGTTTCTAAATGTGGGCGGGGCTTCGATCACCTTCCACAATCCAGTAACTCAAGAGTTTCTTGCCGCCGTCCCCTCCCACTTCAGTGTCCCCCTACGTCCTGCTCTTCAACTGGGCCAGGGAAGACTGAAGCTCCGCCCCAGCCTGCCACCGCCCAATCACGTCTTTCTCAGCCACAGCTCTGCCTATCGGGGTCCAGGAGGGGTGGGAAGTGTGCGCTGGAGGCGGGATGTACCATTTGGGTCGGTGAGGACCGTGATTCAGAAGTTTGAGGAGATGTCGGTCATGTCAGACTCGGATTCGGGTCTCGTGTCCAGCATCAGCTCACAGTCTGAGACCAATAACAATACAGAACGGCTCCGTTCCAAAACCTAGTACACTTTCTACATAGACAGCATCGTAAAGCGTGCTCCCTAGGTAGACAGGAACATTATGCCGCCTTCTAAGATCTCTTCTTTTGGACAAAATATAAAGCAGCATCACATGTATGCTTCTTAAAAAAGTTTGCAAAATGCAAACAGCGCCACCTGTAGGGCAGAAGCTCTTAAAGAAAAAACAAACAAAATGTATCTAAATTTTTTTAAACAAGCTCATTTATTGTCTTACTAGCTTCTTGTGGTGATTTTATTTTGTTTATATTCAGTGGGACTATATTTTCTGTATTATATTTAGTGATTGCAAGAGATTGTGTTTCCAAAATTATGCACATTAAAACACCTAATTAAAATACTGTACAATAACCAAAGATACCACAACTCATATACAGGAAATAAATACAGTTATTTGGAAATATTAATTGCATGATCACAGTCAAACTACCTGTTAACAATTTTTTTTTAAAGCTTAAAAATATTCCTGAAATACTGTAAATGATATGTAAATAATAAAACCTGTTTATTATTACATGTCTCTCTGGGATACTTGATTGTTGTTGGTCAATGGCAGCATTCAGACATCAAATACTTATGAATAATGACACTAAATTATAGCTATATCTAAAGTTTCATAAAATATCTTAACAGTGTCTCAAACTGTGCTCAGATTTGCTGAGAAACCAAAAACTGTAATAAGAAGTCTGAGATCTAAAATATTTCTCATCAAATGATATAAACAGTGTTATTTTAGCATCTTTGATATACTGTCATATTTTGTTAATATTTTTAATTAGATTTTATTTATATAGTTTTGTTTCATTTAATTTTTTAAGTTGTAGAAATTTTGGTTTTTGTAAATGTTTTTGTCGTCTTATGCATTTTTTAAAATGTGTCTCTAAAGTTTTTATTAAAGTTTTAGTTTAAATACTTTTAGTTTTTTTGTAATACTTCAACTAAATTACAATGAGAAATGCTGCCTTGGCAAGTAGCTAAAATAAAATAATTGTTTTCATTTCATTTTAGTATTTTATTTTATTTTCAGTTAACATTTATTTTATTTCAAGTAATGAAAATGACTTATTTTTTTTTACTGTTTTAGTTTGATTTATTTATCATTAAGAATTGTGTGAAAAACATCTGACACAAATTTAATACTGAATTAAAATCTGTCTAAAAGATCCATTCTATGAGCAACAATGTACAATTTTCTTCAAATACTTGAATAATTTGACAGAATCTTGATGAGTCTATAATTGTGCTTCCTTCTTCTCTTTTCTCACACATTCTCTCAGCTCTGTGTTCGCGTTTTGGACGGGACAGTGAATTCATCGGACCACACAAACACACTGATGTCTTGTATATTGTCTCCTGAAAAATCGATCAGCATCGGTCTGTCTGAGAGACAGGAGGAATGTTAAAGGCCTCTCACATTAGTCGTACGGTTTACTGTTCAGATAAACCACTCAAAAACAAGGCTTGAAAACAAGCATGCACGTCATTTACCTTGTAAACACAAACTCTGTGAGTGTCTTGCTCTGGGAAAGTGGTATCTAGATCAGCATTCACAGGCCGATCAGAGAGAGAAAGTGTGGATTTTATTGCTCACGGGTTGATCTTTCATGTGGAGGTCTCAGTTACGCCTCATTTATGTTTTAGCTTGTTTCATGTTTCTTCTACAAGTTCAAAGGATAAATAAACAACAAGAGACACAAATGAGTCAGTAACGCTCATACAGAATGTTTGAGTTTGTATTACTGGCATCTTTTTCCTCAGGAAAAACACCTGAGAAGCAAGATATAGTTAAAGAGATTCTAAGAATGTTAAAATATCCCGTTTTCTTGTCACGATTAGAACATTATTTAAAGGTTACAAAAACGTTTCTCACAATGTTCTACTAATTTGTTCACCCAAAATATAATTTATTTGAATGTATACTTTTAAAATTCTAAAAACCTTAAAATGTCCAATTTTCTTGTCGTGATTAGAGCATTATTTAAAGGTTACGAAACCGTTTCTCACAGCGTTCTGCAAACTTTATTTTCACCCAAAATACAACGTCATTTGAATTATTATTTTTAGAACATATTCGTAAAACAGAATGTTTTTCTCTCAATGTTATGAGAACATATTTCAAATATTAGTAAAGTTACATGAACGTTCCATAAACCTCATTTTAAGAATGTTCTGTCCTAACATTTACATAACTTTCCCTGTTAACTGGGTTCCTACTGGTGTATATGATATATTCTCCAGGTGCGGCTGAGGTGAGAAAGCAAAATGCAAGGCCACCAATTCACACCAGGGTCTGATCAAGCCGCATATTGAAACAGTCTGTCTCCCCTAATATGCATGAAGGAGCTGCATTTGCATATTAAATGAGTAATTCTGTCTGTTAGTGACCTGTTAACTTCATCTGTTTCTCATTATTATTCCATTATCACAATGCATTCATGTCGTGACGCCCTTGAAAATGGCATATCAGTGAGTTCCTGTTGAAAACAAATGTTTCTCACAAACCAACTCTGATTCATTTGGCCTCACGAGTGACTAGTTTGTTGTTTTTGTGTTTTATTTCTACTTTTGCTGCTGCCAAAATGCATCAGAACCTATAAATGAATACATGTTGAGTGAGTCAGCCGCCTGACGCCGTATGTGTGTCGTAATGATGATGTCTGGACGTGATAAACACTCAGTGTGCATTGGGACAGGATGTGTGTATTTACTGTTTCCCGACAATTTTCAAACATTTATCAGATAGAGAGCTGCGGTGACTTACCATCATCAGGACCACGACACCAGTCATCCACCGACAGATAGAAGAAGATTTACAGATGTTCTGCTGTAAAACCCTCTGCAAAACAGATGCATATTAAAAGACGATATACACACAAATAAAGCAATGAAACAGACTAATAGTGAATTCATGTACACAGATAGCCCAGTGTAGTCAGGTGGATTCAAGGCATAAGCATTGTTTTTCATGCACTGCTCAATTTTGAGATTTGGCTTTATGTAACTTCTTGTTTCAGGTTGGTGGAAGGAAAACATCTAAAATACACTTTTAAGTCTTTATTTAATTGCGTGTTATCTATTAGTGTCTGTAGATTTCAATTACCATTTTCTCAAAATTAGTTTTTTCTCCACTTCAGCAGCACCTACAGACACCAAAACTTAGAGTTTTATTCCTATCTATATTCTGAAGGTTTTTATAGAGGGGTTTGTTCATATATCATTCAAGCATTTTATTATTGCACTTTATATATTTGCATCTGTAGACATTTTTTCAGTATATATCTTTAAACTCTGTTTTCTCAAAATCATTTTGTTTCTCCACTTCAGCAGCACTTACAAACACCAAAACTTAGAGTTTTATTCCTCTCTATATTCTGAAGGTTTTTATAGAAGGGTTTGTTTATATACCATTTGCATGGTTTTATTATTGCACTTTATTTATGTATATAGATTTCAAATATAATATATTTCTTTAAAGGCTGTTTTCACAAAATGAGTTTTTTCTCCACTTCAGCAGCACTTACAGACACCAAAACTTAGAGTTTTATTCCTATCTATATTCTGAAGGCATTTATAGAAGGGTTTGTTCATATATCATTTGCATGGTTTTTATTCCTTTACGTTTTATTCTGGCTGTTGACAGCATTTTCTGATTTATAAAGTGATAAAAAGAGAAATCCAAAATCCCCTCTATAAAAACCTTTAACTCTAATATGTCAACAAAATCAGACAATAATTTTGAACCTGAGTTTATCCAGTGTTCAGGAAAATTGTACAAGTTCATATTTAATTAGATAATACCTAACTTTCATATTTAAACATAACATTTCAAAAAAACGTTTTGCAATTCTTAATGTAATCAATCAAATGGGTAATTATGGTGAAATCTATAAGTTACCTGGGGTGTCTTGACTTTTACACCTGATAAAACATTTTACAGTGTATATTCATATACTAAGGCGGTCCAAAAATTGTATATTTAATGGAAATGCAATGGTAATTTGATAAGTACCATGGCATAAAGGTAATTTAAAGCATATAAAGGTACTACCACCATAGAAGTACCAAAATATACTATATAGTTTAATGTACAGTATATCATTGTCCTTTGATATATATACCATGTTACTGACTGATTGCATTAGATTCACAAAAATATTATGGTTAAAATCAATTAAAACAAGGTAAATCAATGGCAATACCACATTGTGTTTGTGTCATTATGATATTTGAGTTTTTATCAAACACACATATGTCTGTGTACTATTACCTGAAATATTTTGTCTAAGAAAAGACTCTCTGCAGAACAAATACACACTGAAAAAATAAATAAATACACTAATAAAGTAATCAAACAGACTAATAGTTAAATAATGTAAACAGATAATTCAATGTAGTCAGGTGGATTCAGACATATTATATCATATTTTTTACTTTTAAATGGTATATTTCATGGAAATGCAATAGGGAAAAGGGTACTTTAAAGCATTTAAAGGTATTACTACCATATAAATATCAAAATACTATACATTTTAATGTTTAACTGTCCTTTGATATATACAGGTATATATATATATCAAGCATTTATATAGTCAAAGTGACATGAATCAAGTGAGAATAATTAGATGTAATCATATTAACATAGCTGCTTAAACATATCGTCGTTTGTGCAATCGTATTATCTGAAAGTTTTGCCTCAGAAAAGACAGAAACTCTTATCAGAATACACACGCACCTCGCCCCTCATTATAAGACGAGGTTCCTGTCGGTTTCTCCTCGTGAATGCGTCCATAATATCTTCTGTTATCACCTCATGATGAAATGCAAAGAGCTCATGATCGATTGATGATCGATTCCCATTTTCGGCGGATGCGCGCGCGCAGGTGTGAAGCACCATCAGCATGAAAACAACACACCTTACCTCACACACCTCACACACACACACACACACTCAAGCACCTCGTGTGTACCTGTGAACTCACTTCGGAAACGCTAATACACACACAGACCATTTGCTGTGTATATTGTGATGTTTAGTTCTGTCTCACATGTCTGTTAACGGAGCATAATGAGACTATAACACACACACACACACACACATACACACACACACACACACACACACACATACACACACACACACACACACACACACACA
>JADLZM010012683.1:142768-155363 GCA_018148995.1 Sinocyclocheilus maitianheensis | reverse complement strand
TATAATTATTAATTTTTTTTTATTTTTATGGAAAAGTTAAATTCTAATAATGATTTGATTATTAATTAATAACTAATTTTTCATCCGCAGAGCTTCCGGTTCCTCTGGCGGGTCAGTTCGTGTCTCCTCCGGTCCGTACGGCTGCGGCGGGTCACGCCTGGGTCTCGGTGGACGAACAGTGCCATCTGCATTACGAGATCGTCGTCAACGGCCTCAGCAAGAGCGAAGACACCTCCGTCAACGCTCACCTGCACGGATTGGCCGAGATCGGCGAGATGGACGACTCGTCCACCAATCACAAGAGACTTCTGACTGGCTTCTATGGTCAACAGGTAAACGAATCAAGAGACTCCAAGTTAAACATAGTTTGGCATCATTTACACCCGGCGATAATGTAAACTGCGTGATTGCAGCACAACAAAAGCGTGTTTTCTTTGGCTGCTCTGGCGAAATCGTGCCAGAAACGGACAAACACGGTTCTGCTGTTATTTATTAAAATGCTTTAAAGGATTTGTTTATAAAACGAAGCTGGCATTTTCCAAAATGAGCTGAAAGCAGAATTGCATTCAGTATTTGTAGGTTAAATGCATTTAATTCTGCTTTAACATTAAGAGTTCATCTCGTCCTGTTTGCACAAATGTACACAAACTGTCTCTCTGTCTCCTCCAGGCTCAGGGTGTGTTGAAAGATATTAGTGTTGAGTTATTGAGGCATTTGGACGAAGGCACGGCTTATATTCAGGTCAGCACCAAAATGAATCCAAGAGGAGAAATACGAGGACGGGTGAGTACAAAAAACACCTCAATGCTATACAAATGTTCAACAGTAATTTTGTTTTCCACCTTGAAACTTTTTTTTTTTTTGCTGCTGAACCTTTAAGACTTCTGATCTTATATATTTACATACAAATTATATTTTAGAATTCAAAAAAATATTTAATCTTAATATAATTTATATTAATTTTAATATAAATATGTATTTAACGTTGTTTTTTTATTTATTTTTATATTTTTATATATTATTTAGCCCCTTATTTTAATACTAGTATTTTACCTATATTTGGATTTTTTTTGTCTGCTTGTTTATTGTATAATGCTTTCACAAAATGTTATGTAAACACAATCATGCTAACAGAGTTTTAAATTCAAAACTGAATTAAATACAAGTAATATATGTTAAACCTTTGTATTTAATCGATATCTTCGTTTTCCAGATTCACGTTCCCAACAGCTGTGAGTTGGGTTCCCGCGGTGAAGTGGTCGAGGAAGCAGAGTTTGACGATCTCGTATTTGTCCGTGACCCGGCCGAGCTGAGGAAAGACCCACACACGTGCTTCTTTGAGGGAGAACATCATGCGCATGGGTCGCAGTGGACGCCGCAGTACAACACCTGCTTTACCTGCATCTGCCAGGGAACACACTCTCTCTCACACACCCACACTCTCTCTCACGCGCACACGCGCGCACTCTCACACACACGCACACTCTCTCACGCACGCGCGCTCTCTCCCGCCCACCCCCTCTCTCTCACGCTCTCTCTCACACACACTCTCTCTCTCGCTCTCTCTCACACACACTCTCTCTCTCGCTCTCTCTCACACACACTCTCTCTCTCGCTCTCTCTCACACACACTCTCTCTCTCGCTCTCTCTCACACACACTCTCTCTCTCGCTCTCTCTCACACACACTCTCTCTCTCGCTCTCTCTCACACACACTCTCTCTCTCGCTCTCTCTCACACACACTCTCTCTCTCGCTCTCTCTCACACACACTCTCTCTCTCGCTCTCTCTCACACACACTCTCTCTCTCGCTCTCTCTCACACACACTCTCTCTCTCGCTCTCTCTCACACACACTCTCTCTCTCGCTCTCTCTCACACACACTCTCTCTCTCGCTCTCTCTCACACACACTCTCTCTCTCGCTCTCTCTCACACACACTCTCTCTCTCGCTCTCTCTCACACACACTCTCTCTCTCGCTCTCTCTCACACACACTCTCTCTCTCGCTCTCTCTCACACACACTCTCTCTCTCGCTCTCTCTCACACACACTCTCTCTCTCGCTCTCTCTCACACACACTCTCTCTCTCGCTCTCTCTCACACACACTCTCTCTCTCGCTCTCTCTCACACACACTCTCTCTCTCGCTCTCTCTCACACACACTCTCTCACGCACACACGCTCTCTCACGCGCACACGCTCTCTCGCGCTCACACACTCTCTCGCGCTCACACACTCTCTCGCGCTCACACGCTCACACTCACACACACACACTCTCACTCTCTCACTCACTCACTCACTGCTGTAGCTTTGATTTACGTATAATTTATGTGACTAAGGTTAATTTTGCATATGATCTGTTTGAATCCCTGCAGAAGAAGACCGTGATCTGTGATCCTGTGATCTGTCCCGCGCTCTCATGTCCTCACACCATCCAGCCTGAAGACCAGTGCTGTCCCATCTGTGACGGTGAGTGATGAATGAAATTAATATCATTTGTTAATATTTTTGATGTTCATTTAAAAGTAGCACATTTATGTGTTGAAATATTCAGGTTTTAGACATAAAAAATATATTTTACAGTATATGTAAACACCCTTAAAATAAAATAAATTTAATAAGAATAATAAAAAAAATAATGGGGTAAGAAATACAGATAAAAATGCATATTCTTGCAATATCTTATGCAATTTAGCTTCTCAAGTAAACTTATCTTGTTTTAAGGATGTTTTACTGGAAAACAAAAATGCTGATCAAGATTTGATTTGCAGTGTAAAGATTGTTAGCATGGACTATAATTAAAATGCAGTAGCATAAAAAAATATATTTTATATTTACTGCATCCTATAAAATTTGAGGGAGATTTAACATTGTGTTCGAATTTCTTTAAACAGAAAAGAAAGAAACCAAACAGACGACTGCGGTAGAAAAAGTTGAGGAAGATCCCGAAGGTGAGTTTATATTAAATGATAAGAATTTACATAGAATTAAAAATCACAGCTATTATTTTAAATGTGCAGCTGTATATTACGATGTTTATTTGTTGTTTCAGGCTGTTATTTTGAAGGTGATCAGAAAATGCACGCACCTGGCACAACATGGCATCCATTCGTCCCGCCATTCGGCTACATTAAGTGTGCCGTGTGTACCTGCAAGGTAAATTAACAAACATTACAATACACAACATTATGTTTTGCTATAAAAAATACCAAATTTGTACACCGATATCAATAGTTAACCTTGTTGTTTTGTCCATCTCAGGGCTCCACAGGAGAAGTGCACTGCGAGAAAGTGACGTGCCCGCCTCTCACCTGCAGTCGACCAATCAGACGCAACCCTTCAGACTGCTGTAAGGAGTGTCCTGCGGAAGACACGCCCCCTCTGGAGGACGATGAAATGATGCAGGCAGACGGAGCGCGACACTGCAAGTTCGGCAATAACTACTACCAGAATAGCGAACACTGGCACCCTCGTGTCCCGCTGGTGGGAGAAATGGAGTGCATTACCTGCTGGTGTGATGTGAGTTTATCTTTGCTTTAATTCAAATTTCTTTTAAAGGGGTCCTATTATGCTCTTTTACAAAGTCTTGATTTTTGTTTTGGGGGTGTACTAGAACAGGTTCTCATACTAGGTTGTTCGAAAACACATTATTTTTCACATATTTTACATTATTACAACACCTCTCTCCCCAGTCTGGCATGAACGACGCGAATAGTTCCTGTATCAAATGAAGACCCGCTGGGTCTGGTTAGCTGGGCCAGTGTGTGCTGTGATTGGTCGGGTGGGCCAGTGTGTGTGCTGTGATTGGTTAGCTGGGCCAGTGTGTGTGCTGTGATTGGTCGGGTGGGCCAGTGTGTGTGCTGTGATTGGTCGGCTGGGCCAGTGTGTGTGCTGTGATTGGTCGGGTGGGCCAGTGTGTGTGTGTGTGCTGTGATTGGTCGGCTGAGCCAGTGTGTGTGTGTGCTGTGATTGGTCGGCTGAGCCAGTGTGTGTGTGTGTGTGTGCTGTGATTGGTCGGCTGGGCCAGTGTGTGTGCTGTGATTGGCTCTACTCGGCGCCTGGTCGGGAAATGTCACGCTCCTTACCATAACCGTCTGCGAGCTTCAGTGTAAATATTGCGTCAAAATCAAATCAATTTAAGCACGATATAAACCCGGAAGATTGTAACCACTCCAAGTTCGTCTGCCTTGGGAAAGCTAGCGTGTCTCCGACATAGTGATAACACTCGTTGCCTTCTCTAGTGCAGCTCAACCAGGTCTCGTCCCATTCGTCGATATTTGTGATATCACAAATCCCGGAAAATATGCATTGAAGTCCAAACGAGTCGTTCGTTGTAGTTTTTGAAAAGTGATTTCTGTCAAATAAAATATCTCCTTTTGAAGTGGACTTTGAGCTTTACAACTTTGCAGATCTTTTTTTATGCTCAAACAGCAACATTACAGACTAACTAGAGTTGAAAAAGTGAAAAAGCATAATAGGACCCCTTTAAGAACATTTTGAGATTTTAAAACACGATACCACAGATAAGTAGGGTAGCATATTTTTACCATACTTCCCCAGTTTGATTACATTAAGAAGCGCAAACATTTTCTGAAATGTATGCAAATAAGGCATTATCTAAATAAATATGCACGAATTTGCATACATTTCCAAAATAAAGTCAGGTTCAAAATTTTTGTGTGATTTTGTTGACATTAAAGGTTTTTACTGTGGGGATTTTGGATTTGAGAACACTGGCAATAGCCAGCAAAACACACATTTTTGCAATGCTTTTAGGAACAAAATGTTATATAAATAAGTGTAAATGATATATGAACAAAACCTTCGGAATATAGATGGGAATAAAACCCTAAGTGTTGGTGTATGTAAGTGCTGCTGAAGTGGAGAAACAAACTTTTAAAGATATGTATTGGAATTGAAATCTATGACGCAAAAGGATAAAGCGCAATAAAATAAAAACACTTAAAAGTGTATTTTGGATGTTTTCTTTCCACTAGTCTGAAACAACACTTTATGACCAGCGCATAAAAATACAATGTTTTTGCATGTAGTTTCTTGCCTCAAACTATTAGCATAATTAACTCAATTTCTCTTGTCATTACAGCATGGCGTCACAAAGTGCCAGAGAAAACAGTGTCCGTTGTTGAGTTGCAGTAACCCCATTCGCAGAGAAGGAAAATGCTGTCCTGAATGCATAGGTAAGTTCTGGTGCTAAACACAGTTTATTTAAGATATTAACTAAATCCTGCAGAGTTTACTCAGTACATTTTACGTCTTTGTTTTACAGAGGACTTTATGGAAAAAGAAGAAATGGCAAAAATGGTGGAGAAAAAGAAAAATTGGAGACACTGACACCTCCTTTCCTCAACGTTCATTTTCCCACATGTCTTGAGATCAGGCCGTCTCAAATGCACAACGGGACGCCTGCGGATTGCAAAAAACAATCGCCGCACGAAACCGAGGAGAGGTCCAGAACACAAAGGGATCGAGAACAGTTTGGGAGAAAGTGGCTCTGGAGATGAAAGATATCAAGACAAAAACATAATGGATAAAAGGAGAACGAATTTCAGCTGATGTAGATGTTTGGATTTCCCATCGACTGGTTTTCTCACGTGAACGTTTGTTTTATTTTTGTTTGCATATTTGACTTGGCGCAAAATATCCAAGACTCGTACATCATCACACCTGTAAATAATGTGAGTACAATCACATGTTTGTATCACAGTAAAATACACACCACGCTTCACAACAAATTGCACATGCCGTCATTACAGTCCTTCAAAATGACCCTCAAATCCCAGCCAATCAGCAGGACTGTTGTGATGCATCTGATTGGAGATTTGCCCTGTGGGTGGGGCTTAGTTTGGGGAGGCGGAGTTTCGGATGCTCATCAACATAAACCCACCCATTTCTGTTGCACCTGATGGTGTCAGTCTGTTTGCTGGTATATCATATTTTATGGCTATTTTCTTTCAGTATTTTGATGGATATTATGAATATTTGTATTTGCATATTTATTAATTATGATGAATAAACAAAGTTTAAAAATGCATGTTGTCATAAAAGAAGTATGTTGTCTATCATTCTGGGACGTGGCAATGGGACGTCCACTAACACACACTTCTATATGTTTCTGCAGGTTTGATGGAAGATCAATTTAAGACTTTAAGAGCTTTTTAAGACCAAGTAAAGAAAATGTAAGCAATAAATTGAATGGAACACGATGTCAATATGGTCTCTAAATGTAAATGTATTGTATTAGCAAAACTTCACAGTTTGAAAATACAACTTCCAACAGATCTCCATTACTTTTTCATTTATTTGACCAAAAAAATAAGCGTATGGCTTGAATATCTCTGCTCCTAATCACTAGAATATGGAAATAACTTTTATTGTGCCTTCTTATGCAAAAAAAGTGTTTTTTGTCTTGTCTAAAGATTCTTAAATCAAGATGCATTGACTGGCATAAGATAATCAGTCTTGTGTTATGAGAAATTTATTAAAATAAAGTGAGTTTATGATTAAAACAAGAACAAATATCTGCCAATGAGCTGAGAAAAAGCAACTTAATTCAAAGAAAAAAATAGGTTTTCATTCCCCACTGACATGTTTGTTCTTGTTTTTTTAAATAAACTCACTTGTTCTATTTTTCAGAAAACAAGACCTCGTATGCTCATTTTGCATCTCAAGTAAATGTGTCTCATAAACTCACTTGCACTATTTTTCAGAAAACAAGACCTCATATGTTCATTTTGCATCTCAAGTAAATGTGTCTCGTTTTAAAGATGTTTAGATATCTGCATTGGAAAACAAAACAAAAATATTGAGGAAGATATTCATTTTTTGCAGTGCATGCATCGTTTGATGCCATAAACTGTGATGAATTTAAGACTTTCTGCTGCTTAATTTGTGGAAGAGTGAATTAAAGCATTTTAAATAATAAAATAAAAGCCATGCTCCTATGCATGTCTGAGTGTAGGACATCTGTATGCCGCAAAACATGAAACGCAACTGTCCTCGAGCGATCTTCATCTTTTTATGTTGCTGACCCCGACTGGAGAAGATTTGTAGGCCGAGCCGTACATTAGGAGAGGATATTTCCAGTGACTTTTGGATTATTGCAGAAAATAAGCCCTGTAACCAGCAAACGTTTATGATACTTACACATTTTGTTCATCATGATAATCTTCACAAATGAATACAACTTTATGCATTTTGAAGCCTAAATGCAATCACCAGAAGTATAAAGCTAAACGTAGACTATCAGCGTCACCTCCAACGAGCTTCCCCAAACTCTCTCAGCCTTTATTAAAAACATTTTCCCTTTAAGTTTAATAACCCTTATAGCTTATAAATCTCTAGTTATGCCATATTACCACCAAACATTGCTATCAATCTTTTTGTCAGCTTGTTTTCTTTCATTTAGGACTGGTTTTGTGTTTATTTTTGGAACTGATTCATCGTAGGCCTCGATCTGAGTTTACGTACATCAGTTTTTGAGTGAAAAAAGCATGATTTGTGGATAATTTTGTGAATATTAAATAAAATATGAAAAGCATTTGCACTGTTTATCACACTAGCGTGCTCTAATGTTTAACCAAGAAATCTGTTTTGAAAAGCTTTTATTTTGTGCAAAATTTTAATAAAAAAAAAAATATTAAACTTGTGGTGTACCCGGTCTTCAAAAAACAGCTTATAAATCTCTTGTTATGCAATATTACCACCAAATATTGGTATCAATCTTTTTGTCAGCTTGTTTTCTTTCAATTAGGACAAAACAAACCCAAAGAAACCTAGCTACGTGTACTGCGTTAAGCTAACTGAGACTTGTTATAGCACTTGCGTATCAATCTTTTGTTGATTTTTGTTTTCTTCCATTGTTCTCATCATTGTAAGTCGCTTTGGATAAAAGCGTCTGCTAAATGCCTAAATGTAACATTTTCGGGAGAAAGAAAATTCCCTCCGGGTCAAAATGACCCAAACACAACCTGAGGGCTTAAATAAAGTTAAAACAGTTTGCAAAAATGTGATTATAAAAGCAATGAGGCTATGAAAGCGTCCGCTGTAGTCCCATTTAACTATATTTCAAGACAAGAAAAAAGAGCGTTACTGATGCATTTTACATTGTAGAATAAAACATGAACATATCTTGAGCTTGTGTTCAGACATTTAACCAAAAACCCATTCTAAACACCCATTGACTTCAATGCGATGGAAGCGGGAGTGCTAAAATGCTCATTTCGGGGTTTTGGCCTACAAAAATAGCAGCAAACCCTACAAAGCAATCCCAAAAGCACTTTTGGGAGGCGACGAACCAAATAATTCCGTCACTGGTCAATCAACTGCAATTTTTCTCAATTTCAATCTGGCCAGACCGCGGTTCGGACCTGGTTTTCACTCATCTTCCTTCTGTTTCCACTTTGGTTTCACAGCTTTCCCCTCTGATTAACCGCAGAAGGTTAATCCGCCGGTCACTGGCCCGTCTTTCCACGGCAAACGAATGTTTCTCATCGAGGAACCAGATTGGATCAGTTTTCTCAGACTCGCTCGGACTCATTCCAGTTGTCTGACTTAATTTCTGCGTCTTCTGTGTCAAACGGAGAAAACTCGAGGGAACACGAAAGAAGCTCGACGCTTATTTTCCACCCGTCTCTGAATAAAAGCAGCTAATCAATTTTTACAGAACCTTCCCTCAGTATTTTTCCATTCGCTGTTCCCGTCTGTTGTTCATCGACCAAATAACACTGAAGCCATTGGATTATTTGGTAGATGAACAACAGGCCAACAGACTTTAAATCTGAAAGTTACTAGTTCTGTTCACTCATATTTCAGTATTTATAAAGCATGCATTTGATCTTATTGAGCTACTCTAACACTTTGCCTGCTTTAGCTTGTTGTCCATTATGTCCTGATGTATTTTTAATAGTTTCGGACGGTTGTTAGAGATTCGAGGATGACTAGTTGCACAATCCTGGCTCAAACACTGGATTTTTGTATGAATCGTTTGTTTGAATCAATACTTTTAAACATCTTTGTTTCAAACAAGAAGATCTATAATTAACTGAGGAATACAATCCTGTTCAGTTCAATACCAGCTGCTTAAAATCACTGGGAACATACCCCTAAAACAGCTGTGATTGTTTTGTTCTTTTTCACTTCTTGTGAGATTGCATCCCTGGAAAACTGGGGATGTGTGCTTTTATGATAACAACATGAGCTAAATGTATTCCCAAAGTAATAACAGTGATAATGCAGCATTCCTCCAAGATTACTGTAGGAGAAACCTGGAAATGTTTCTGTTTTTACAAAGAAACCACACAAGCAATCCATTCTTTGAAATAATACATCAATAAATAAGTCATCACAAGCAGCTTTATATAATCACTATGACTCATAACTAACTTTACTTGCACTTTACATGGAAGTAATCTAGATAATGATGTCTAGTTTACATTAGAGTTGATGCAAAGTCGCTTTGGATAAAAGAGTCTGCTGAATGCAGGAATGTAAATGTGAAAAGCTAAAAAATCACAAAAATGTCAAATTAAAATAAATACATTTACAATATTTTTATTTTATAATATTTTATAATATTTTTTATTACTTTACAATAAATCATGTTAAATGCAAATTAATAAAATAATTTTTTAAAAATATTTTATTGTTCTGCATGTGATGTGAACATTTATAATATGTGTATTATTTTATAATAAATCAATTTTACTAAAAATATACTGCTGCTAAAATTATTTTATTTATTGTATATAAAATTATATTAATACTAAAAATATATTTTTTTATATTTTATTTGTTTATCTGCATGTCACATGAACATTTATAATATTTTTATTATAATAAATCAAGTTAAATACAACAAATGTATAAAAATAAATATTTTACTAAAAAATACTAATACTAAAAATTATTTTAAAAATTATGTTTTACTAAAAAAAATACTAATTCTAAAAATATTTTTAAAATATTTTATTGTTCTGCATGTGATGTGAACATTTATAATATGTGTATTATTTTATAATAAATCAATTTTACTAAAAATATACTGCTGCTAAAATTATTTTATTTATTGTATATAAAATTATATTAATACTAAAAATATATTTTTTTATATTTTATTTGTTTATCTGCATGTCACATGAACATTTATAATATTTTTATTATAATAAATCAAGTTAAATACAACAAATGTATAAAAATAAATATTTTACTAAAAAATACTAATACTAAAAATTATTTTAAAAATTATGTTTTACTAAAAAAAATACTAATTCTAAAAATATTTTTTAAATATTTTATTGTTCTGCATGTGATGTGAACATTTATAATATTTGTATTATTTTATAATAAATCAATTTTACTAAAATATACTGCTGCTAAAATTATTTTAAAAATTATATTTTAATAAAATTATATTAATACTAAAAATTTATTTTTTATTATATAATTTGTTTATCCCATGAACATTTATAATATTTGTATTATAATAAATCAAGTTAAATGCAACAAATGTATAAAAAGAAATATTTTACTAAAAAATGCTAATACTAAAAATTATTTCAAAAATTATATTTTACTAAAAAAAATACTAATTCTAAAAAAATCTTTGCTTATCTGCATCTCATGCGAACATAAACTGACACGATCAGAGAACTGTGCACATATGTGGTTAAATTATTGAAATATTGTACAGTGTTTGCTCTCTAAAGATATCTTGGTTATATGTGCCATATGTCTCATAAGCATTCATCATTTTATTTTGGGGATGTCCGTCATGCCCTCTCCTTCCGAAACATGGGGATTTTGCTGACCCCTTCATCTGTGTGACACCCAATAGTTCACATCTCAGGTCAGGAGGAACTGTACTTTCCACTCTGTTGACTTTTAGCTCAAATCAGATTATAAATAAAAGCCTGTGCACGTGTTTACCTGTAAACAGTGATTCGCTTGATGTGTCACAGACACTGAGCAAATTCTCATGAACTCATCCGAGCATTTATAATTTCATCGTAAAATTGGATTCGTTTCATGGAAAAGGACAGCTTCGACTCCTCTGGCTGCATCTGAGATTCATTTGATCTGATTCTGACAACTGACCTGCAGAAGACTCTTAATACCGTGAAAACTTACTTTAGTAGCACGCGAGCGTGAATGGCAAGTTTTCGGTTCTTCATTTAAGCTCTTCTTCTCATTTAAGGCGAATGATTCGTCAGTAGAGTAGTCTGCTTGGTTCTACATGATCACAGCCAATCATAATATTAAAAATGAAATGTTTTGATGAATTATTGATTGATCATTTCTGAGTACTCAGGTACTCATGTACTCAGGTTCATCAGTGGGTGGAGTTTAGCTCTGTAATTCCCGCCTCATATTTAGCTGAACATAAACTTCTTCCACATATAAAAACTCACAAACGCTATCACGCAACCGACCGACTCGCCAGCTACCGTGTGTGTGTGTGTGTGTGTGTGTGTAGCGACCAACAATTAGTCCAAGTGTGTGATCGTAATAATGGCTGTGGACGGTACAGATGAGAATAGTTTAGTAAGTGTTTTTCTATTTTTCTGCGTTTTGCCCCTGCTGGTAGATGCTGAAACTACATCTGATTGGTGTTTTAGGTGAATGCAAGCGTCATTGAAAAGAATAGGAATGGATAGCTTTTTCCATGCATCATATAGATGTTTTTTTTGTTGAAATAACATGTTTTTTCTGATCAGTTGTGTACATTAGGGTTTAATCTCACATCTCATGTTGTTAAATCAATGTTAATCATGTCGTGTGTCACCGTGATGGGGTTTAGTGTTTGTGTGAGTGACACTGTGTGCACCTTCTATATATTATAAGTATATTATATATAAGTATTGCCCTCCTCAGCTCGTAGAAAAGCTGTTTGTGATGAGCTTTGGTTCATCGTGTGACTTTCTCATCGCCAGCAGTTTTTGGTGGTTATCAGTGCATTAGAATGGTTCAAAACAGATATTAACACTTCAATATGTTGGTTTATTAGCATTACATCCGTGAATGACATACGGTATTTTATTGTGAATTTAAGTTAAGTCTGTAAAACCTAAAATGTTGCTAGCATTTTTTTTTACGATGAAGTTCTGGCAACCACAGCTGCCGGTATTTTACCGTAAATGTCACAGATTTTTTTTTACAGTGTAGTTATAGTTATAACCATAAATATAACCATAAAAAACGTTACTTGAAATGAAATAAATGCTACATGAGATCAAATAAAATATATGTAAAAAACGTACATATGTTTTAATTCAGCTAGTTCCCCTCGGAAATATTTATCATTTTCATAACTAAAACTGAAAATAAAGAAAATAATAATAATAATGACAAAGACACTAACACAAAAAAATACTAAAACTAAAAAAAAACAAAAAAACAATTATATATATATATATATTAGTGCTGTCAAACGAATAATCGCGATTAATCGCATCCAAATTAAAAGTTTTGTGTACATAATATACGTATGTGTACTGTCTGTGTATATTTATTATGTATATATAAATACACACACATACAGTATATATCTAGAAAATATTTACATATATATATTTATATT